>JAODAL010010404.1:0-105365 GCA_025379985.1 Phyllomedusa bahiana | reverse complement strand
CTTTTTTCCACATGGATTCCCATTAAAAATGGGATCCTTTTCTGTACTGATATCAATGCTGAAAGCACACAGATTTTGGTTTAGAATACCTGTGTTCTCTGCACCAAACTTCACTGAAAACAGTGCCTTTATTCTTTTCTTCTGAGGCAGCTAAAGGAGTATTTCCATCTCCTTGACTTTAAACCTAAAGTAAATAAAGAATATTACCAAATACATTGCTGTTCTGATTTTACTTCATTTCAGAGTTAAGAACTGCTTTATCTTCTGCTTTTGAATTCAAGCTTTTCTAGTTACCAACCAACTCTTACATCAAAGATCAGTCGCTCGGCATCTAACAGTGTGTCTAGGCAGCATGTAATTTTATTTTTTTTCACATGATAAACACAGCTCTGCTAGCTCACATTTGTAGCCAGACATCCTGCTTGGACAATGTCATTGCTTTTTACAACCCCTCTATCCGCAATGTCCCTGTAATGGGCACCACTAGGAATAGGAGCTAGCAGAGCTAAAATGTAAGTCGGTGCTCTGCTGTAGAGCCACCTGCACAGGAAGTGCAAGCCTGAAGAGGCTGTGAAGAGTAAAAACCACTAGATGGGACAGCCCCTTTAGAAGTGGCCAGTGAATAATGCCCCTCTTCCAACCTCTGTAGTTAATTATGGGTAATGTTTGCATGGTGACATAACTTTTCGTCACTCTGTAACCTATACTTTTGAAGAGCAGGTACTTTCACAGGCTCTTTTTGAAGCACTCGAGTAGATTATAGCAGGTACAAGACAAACCATTCCCAAAACAAGTGTTCATTTTCTGTCTGCACAAAAAGTAAAAAATGTTGGAAAAAAAAATATTGACCCCCTTCAGTCTTAAGGGTATGTTCACATGGCGTATAGTGCCCTGTATCCGAGCGTGCCGCTTTATTCCTGCTGTTGGAAGTATACACTGGTCAGCGCTTACTTTCAACAGCGCTCCAGCTCCCATTCGCTTTCCCCCGTGCATAGTGCATGCCAGCCTACTTCGGCTCCCATTCACTTTCCCCTGTGCATAGTAAATGGCATCTATATGCCTGCTGTTGAAAGTACGTGCTGGACAGTGAGTACTTTCAACAGCAGGCATATAGTGGTACACAAGTACAGCTCCTTTCGCTTTTTATGGGTGCATATTGTGTGCCGGGGGAAACGTTGGATTATCGTAGCGTTCAGGGAGTGCTATGATCTTGCCATGTTTGCCAGGCGTACTTCGGGCACATTGCAGCGCAGTTACATTTTAAAAGTTTGACCTGAAAATATTTGTGGAACCTACCTTAAGACGGGTTACAGGCCCATCAGACGCATTTTTGATGTGGTTTAAAAAAGTTAAAAAACACACGTTTAGGCTGTAAAGTGTTATGAGAAATCGTGGTAAAAACTGCCGTTTGGGACGTGTGAACTCAGTCCTAAATGGTTTCCAATTGCAGAAAGTGAGTGCAGGTGTATTGGGTTCCCTCACAGTAAAGTTTTTGGGGAAAGGGGGCAGAACACCGGGGGGAGTAAACGAGCAGTTTCCACAGGACATGCTTTTTAAGAGCTCGGAGCTGCTTCCATTTCCCTCCCCGTAGTTGGCTCCTGCGCCCGTTTAATGGGGCAGAACGGCAACCTGCACGCAGCCCCCTCCTGCACCAGTTCTCCCGGACTGAATCTCGGGGACCATAAAGACGTCCGGCAGAGAGGAGGGAAGGGCGCCCCGGGACAGCATGATGGGGGAGCCAGGGAAGGAAGGGCCTGCTGTTCTTTTCTCCCCCCCCTTCCACGTGACGTGTGTTTAGCAACACCATGCGAAAATATCCTGGAGACATACATTTTTTTTTTTTTTTTTGTGTTACAGTTTTTTTCTGCATATGTTACATGATTGTTTACTGGGTGTGCATTGTAAAAAAGGCGTTTTACATGGTTCCTGGCGTGTGCGATGGGCTGCGAGAGGTGTGTGGGAAAAGTTCGGGTGACACTATTGTTTTCCATTATTCTTGACAGAACATTTGATAAGTCTCTTTTTTTTTTTTTTTTGTTTATGGACGGGGAGGGAGGGGGTCCTTGAAAGGTTCGCTATGGGGCCCTGCCATTTCTAGTTATGTCCCTGGTCAGGAGTGCTGTTGTATAGTGGAAAACACTGCCTCTGCAGCCCCTCTTTAATATTTGGATCAATGAAGATTCTGGCAGTCGGACCCCCACCAATCAGGTATAATCTGCTACAGGAAGAGAAATGCTACAAATGTGCCATGTCCCACCTGTCATTGTTTTTGGCAGCAGTATACATGGAGTGATGATTGGTTAAAATCTCATTCCTGCAGATGTTTATTCCCCATCAATACCCAGTGTAAACATGCCACAATAAAATGCTTGGCTAGTTAAAACAACTTTCATTCTGAAAGTTTATTGGACAAATTCCGTGTGTAAAATGTTAATGTTAACATTCATATAAAATTTTTTTTATAAACCCTTTGTTTCTTTAATGCTGCAATGATTTGACTTGCTGTATTGACCGGTGGTGCTCTTTAGAGGGAGTAACGGGGAAAAGGGAAAAAATTTCCCCTTGACTACAAATTTTTTCCCTTTAATTTCCTCCCCCCTTTTGGATTGTACCCAAACCCGTGTGTCAGGGGTGTCATGTACATTATGTAGCCCTCCCCATATAAAAACAGCACTAGAATATTTTTAAGATTAATCAAGGCCTTGACTTTGTTTTTCCCCCTGATTTCCCTTTGGTTTTACCTTTCTTTTATATTCGGGTGAGGGGCCAAGAGCGCAGCCTTTTGGCTTCTAACTGGAGTGGAGACTTTACATATAGGACTTGTCTGTGCTTCACACAAAACAGATTATATCTAAATCTGGAGTGTGTAATAGCAGGAGACGCATAAGCTTAGATAAACATGCTGGCATTAAGTGCCATCCCAGCCTTTTAATAAAGCACATGCCTTATGAATCCTAATAAGAGCTGGGATGTGAGCAGGAGGCCATTGGATTTTTTTTTTTTTTTTTAGTTTGAAATGAAACCTGAAAAAACATCTTGCAATTTACTTGGACTTTTCGCTTTGCAGTAACAAAGGTGACTAAAAGGTATTAGCCAATAAAAAATATATCTGTTTTGCATAAATTATTGAAAGTTGCTAAAACTGCTTGCCAAGCCTTCAATAAAAGAGAAAGGATACACCGACATTTTAGGAAATGTCTCTTGTTCTCAGGGCTATGGAGTCGGCAAGCCAAAGCTCTGACTCCTGGCTCCCTCATACACGGCGCATGTTTAAGTGATAACTTCACTGTAGTAAAATGGTAAAAATCAGGATTTTTAATAACCCTTCTGATACAATAATCAAGCTATTTAGATAGAAAAGACACTGACAAGCAAAAGGGGTAACAATGTTTTGATCTTTTGAACACCTGTGGGTAGAGTTGAAGAAAAAGCTGTATTTGTATCCACATTATCCAAGTCCAGCCTGCACCAACATTGGGAATGTGTAGAAGAGATCTGGGATGAGATTTTGGTCAAGACATGCTTGAATTTGATCCAGATAATGTTCCAAAGGATTCAGGCAGTGCTGAAAGCCAAAGGTACCAAATACTAACAAAATAATAAAAATTAAATTTTGATTTTTAGGAGCAAAACATAACAAGGTATTACATGACAAAATCTGCAGAACAAATTTCAGATGCTAAATACTTGCAAGTCAAATGTAATGTTTAAGATAGGTAAGATGACTGTATATAAAATTACAGTAGCCTCATGTACAAAAGCTGCAGTGGATGGTGAAATATGGGCCTGAAAGTCACAAGTTCAAACATTGTTACCCATTTTGCTTGTCAGTGTAAAAATAATTATTGGATATGATTTTAGAACACAAAAAATTGTAAATATTAAAACACTGCAGGAACATTTGTGAAGTCTCTCAATTGAGAAATGGTATTGTCTCCATCAGATCCTGCATACAGACCTCACATCTGATCTCATTATTTCCCGGCTAGAGAATGGCTTCTCACACTAACTTGGGTTGGGGCAAAGGGGTGACCACAGGGAAAAAATCGCAACAAACTCGGGGTTTTAAAGGAATGGTCTCAGGCACAGTCACTTTTGATGAATGGTTGAACTCTTCTACTTTGAAAACAGGTGAAAAATGTTGCTGAAATCTGTTTGCTATGGGAGCGGAATCTTTTCCCCTGGGACAGCGCTTTTCCTCTCCATGTCCACAATTTTCACTCCTCATGTGATAAGGCTGAAGAATTGGGGGCAGCAGCACTGGCCCGACCCAATTTTCCCCTTGCTCTTTTCACTGCACGAATTTAAATGGACCAACTTATTATATATTTTGGGAGTCAGTCGTCCATTTTATGACGACTTCGACTGCAACTCAACAGCCCTGCTTGTTCTTTCGATGATGTATGTGCACATACACTTTTGAATTAATTTATAATTTAGACACCACACAAACAAAGCAGGGAGATATTTTAGACTCCCATATCACAAGCAAAGTGGATACAAAAAGTAAATGGAAGGGGGGGGCCTATAAGCTGTTCATAATTTGTGGGACAAGGAGTTCCGGCTACTGCAGTTTTAACAATCTCTACCCATAGAGTATTGAGGTCAGATACAAAGATGTAGGTGTTGGGGTGGGTGTCGAGGAATGTTTCAGGGCAGTCCTGCATACCTTGCTATTGAAATGTATTACTGTATGTCTAACAGACAACACAAGATCTTCAAGTAAATTGTACAAGGTTGCAACACTTGTCATGGCCACTATGAAAAGTACAGCATGTCCTAGTATTAGCACATGTAAACAGTAAGGGCCCGTTTACACGGCAGAGGACAAATACCGGTTGGTTTATCCGACCGGTATTTTTCCGGTTTATGTGCCGTCCCCACGGCCGCGGGGGGGGGGGGGGTGGCCTTTCTCTGCGATGAGTGGAGAAAAGCCCTTCCCATTCACATATTCATATTCCGTCCGAAAACCAGACGGAAGAATGTGCATGTTCAATGTTTGTCCGGCAGTCGGGGACTGCTGCACAGGTTTTCCATAGAAGCCTGGTGTGTTCGTTTGTAGCCGGTTTTTCAAATGGTCTACAAAACCGCAAACCCTTGCCGTGGGGACATGTCCTAGCTCGAGTGCTGCAGCCCCATCATACAGCTGATCTCACTTTGACGGGTATCTCGGAGGCTCCCAAACTTATTTTACCTGCCGTCATCTTTGAGGAAAAAAACTGTACTCTCTCCCTTCCTCCACCTCTCACTGGACACTTGCCTTCTAGCAGCCTTTGCACATTACCCTCCTAGATATGATAATTACACAATGTGCAGTTACTCATATTTTATTTTAGAGTGCTATTCATTTCAGGGTTCTGTACATTCAAAGGGGGCAGGGAGGGCTACATACATAGCATACACCAAACAAGTACAATGGTGGAGATAAACTAGTAACTACTGGTACAGAGGGAGAGAGGACCCTGCCCGCAAAGGCTTATAATCTACAAGGAAAGAGGAAATAGACTGTGGGGGACTGTTTGGGGTGGTGCAGTGGGATTATTGTAGGTTATAGGCGATCCTCAAGAGATGGGTTTTCAGGTTGCTTTTGAGGCTGGTGAAAGTGGAGGAGAGTTTAATGTGCTGGGGCAGTGAGTTCCAGAGTAAGTGGAAAGCACGGGAGAAGTCTTTGAGAAGGTGGTGTGAGAAGCTGACATGGGAGAGAAGAGAAGGTCCTATGAGGAGTGGTATCTAGAGATTAAGGCAGAGCTGTAAGGGATTAACAGAGCAGGAGCGCTCTAAACCATGCTTGAGCTGCTCACCAGCCAATCCTCATCCCTTAACACAGCTGGAGCCTGCCTGCCTCCTCCTTCTCTTAACCGAGCAGGATTCACTAGCCCACCTGTTCTCTTCCATCAAAAGAGCAGGAAGTAGTCACCCGACTGCAACATCCTCACTTCCTGCTCAGTCAGCATTATTAAAAACCGGGTAAGAGGCATCATTTTTCTAACAGGAATTCTAATAAACATTCAGAATGAGTAAAAATTTTTGCTTGCTAACCCCTTTACCTCTGTTACTGTACTGAAAAGAAGAAATATGGATATGAACGGTCTTCAAAACTTTTTTTTTTTTTTCTTTTTTTTTTTTTTTTTTTTTTTTTTTCCCTTTTTGTGCTTCCTCATTTTTATTAGCCACCTTCTCCCCCAGATCATTCCATTGCCTCTCAGGAGGTGATTTCTCCCACTTTGAGAAGCACTGGCCTATTTTAAGAGTCTTCCATTAAAGAGGTATTCTAATTTCATTGATTTACCTTTTGCCTACACGTTAAAAGCTAAACTATTTATTACATTGCTGTTCTGATTTTGCCTCCCTTCAGTTTTAATCTTCTGCCTGTGTACACAAGCTCCTCTAGGTCACTTACCACCTCTCAATGCTGTAAAGCAGTGGCTGGGATGGTGACCTTATTACCCGCTCATTAGCAGGACGAGAGCTTGTTTACTTACTAACGAGCTTCAACACTTTTAGATCTCTGTAGCCTTCGACCCTCCCGTTTAGACCTCAATGTGATATCCTAATCACAACTACAGACACGGTCTGGCCAGGAAGTGAGTCTGAAGCAGTCTGTGGCTCTGTGAAACAGCATGATGGGACAACCCCTTTAATGATAAGTCTTTATAACCCTATTAAAGCATACCTCAAGTGGTATTGTCACGTATTTCTTCCACCATAAGTCTAAATAAGACTGCCAGATACAGTGGGGGTTGGGGCATTCTTCATAGAAGAAACTGTACGTCTCCGGAGGCACTTTTTCCAGAAGAGACTTGCTATTCAGAATGTTATTTAATGCAGTGACACACATTGGCAATATAATGCTTCGTCATGCCCATTTATATGTTTAACATGAGCTGATATTATGAGAACATCTTAAAAAAAAAAAAACCTTGCAGTTTGCACTTTACACTTTGTAAGATCAATCAATTTGCAGTGTATCTAAAATCCCTTACCCCAGTAGGTAGCTGCCTGCTCAGGTTACCCACTAGCTTCTTAAAGTGATGCTTACATCAGAAAGGAGTTTATTCCTGAAAATTTTTGAATAGAAATTTTTGCCAGTTTTTTATAAATTTTTTGGGAATTACAACAGTCCTGTGCAATAAAATTACATATAAATATGTTGTCTTTTTCTAGTTGTGATAATAAAGGGCTAAAACTCCTGAATGGCAGGGCAGACTAATCTTGCTTTACTGTTGGTGGTGCTTATCTCTTTGTAGTCTCATTACAAATAGTGGCTAATGACCTGATCGCTCTATAATGTTCTCTAGACGGGGAAAGAGGAGATTAGACGAGACTGAAAAGTACATTGACAAAGCAATACATGAAAGAGTAATGGGTTAATGTTTGTTCAAGCTTTCTCTGCACTTATCAGGTCCTGCTGATAACAATGAGGGTATTTTCACACGACTTATTGCGGCGCCTAAGCGAAATGTGCGGCTAAATAAGCAGTGTGAACATACCCTTACGCCTTTCAGGCCATAGAATTGCTAAACGGTTCATTTTCAGGCAGACTCACTGCTGTGCTATCAAAGGTCACGGAAACAAGCCAGGAAGTCCTAAATATAGGAGAGGGGAGAAATCCAAAATATAAATATATATATATATATATATATATATATATATATATAAAATAAAAAGCCAGTGTCCCTTTAATGCAATGCAGTTTAAAATAAAGATTTTGTTGCACGTAGTCCCTATTCAGCCTCCAAAGCATTTATACTTTCCCTCATGCAATCTCCACTCCTCATAGGACCTTCTTCTCTGCTCTCCCCGTCTCAGCTCCTCACACAACCGTTTCCAAGACGTGCTTCTCCCATATTCTGGAACTCGCTGCCCCACATCAGACTCCCCTCCTTTTTCACCAGCTTTCAAAGCGACCTGAAAAGTCATCTCTTCAGGATAACTAACAATGACCCTGCTGCGCCTACACCACCCCACAAACATGTCTGCTCTTCACCTTTTTTTGTTTTTCCTCCTCCCTTGTAGATTGTAAGCATCTGTGGGCAGGGTCCTCTCTGTACTAGATCTTAGTCACTTAGGGCGCATCCCCACGGCATAGGACAAATACTGGCCGGTTTGCCGGCCGGTATTTGTCCTGTTTTGCTCCCGTCCCCATGTCGTGGGGGGGGGGGGGGGGTGGCTTTTCACCCCGATGAGCGGAGAAAACCACACCCCCCCACCCATTGAGAAGCACAGATTCCATCCGAAAACCGGACGGAAGATGGTGCTTGCTCAATGTTTTACCGCCGACGGCAAAACCGCCGGGCGGAAAACCCGTGCAGTGGGGACTGCTGCACGGGTTTTCCATAGAGCACAATTGTGCTTTTTCGGCTGGTTTTTCAGGCGGTCTGAAAAACCGCAAACCGTCCGAAAACCCGTGCCGTGGGGATATTCCCTTACTGTTGCCACTGTACTTTGACACATGTTTTGTGTATGTAACGTCCCTCAAGTGTGCAGCACCCTGGAATCAATGGTGCTTTACAGTCATGAATAAGAAGTCAAATGTTTTGTGTCTAGTATGTGATGGTGTATCTCGTTAGTGCTGGGTTTTATTTAGCTGATTATAGGGAAAAAACAATTACATCAGAATTGTGTTTGTACGTCAACCAAGGGTGAGGGCTTTTTTTTAAACAAAAATAATTGATTTTGGAGCTAGGACTCTGATCCCAGGAGTCCAGCACGTCCATCAAACTTTTTTATTTGTAACCCATTACAGGAAGGAATTTTTCCTCTTGTATGGTACATATGGAATCCGTCTCTAAGGGTATGTTCACACGGGCAAATTTCGGCGCGCATTTAGTGTCGTATTTGCGCTCTAATACAAGTGAAATGCACGCTGAAATTACGGTGTGAGAACTATGGATTACGCCTCCTCTCCCTGCCTCTACAATACAATCATGTTGTACGAGTGGGGAGATAAGTGACCTGTCAATCACTTGTGGCAAATACGCGCCGCGAGTAATGCATGTCAATGGGGCCAGCAGGCTGCCCCCTCCACACGGCGTTTTAGCGCAACTCCCAAATTACCCAGTGTAATTGCGACCATACTGTAAGCGCCGCAGTTATGCCGTGTGAACATAGCCTAATGGTTTTTTTTGCTTTCCCCTGGAGCAGCACTTAATGATTAAATTTTGAACTCCATGACTCTTCATCTTTTTCAACCTCCACTATGTTACTGTGCTACGGATTTCCTGTTTAACAATAGGTGGCAGTGTTGCACCAGATAGGTTTGTACTGCATCTTGGACAGTTGTATTTATCATTCATTTTTATTTTTAAGTGTTTTCATGATCTTTCAGATGTGTTAATGTTGCTGTAACAAACGCTAACCTTGACACTGTGGAAGATGTTTAAAGTGAAGCTTCGCCTGTAGTAATGGAGTGCTAATGTCCTAACCTGCATCTCTCCCTGGTATTTCTAATAGGTTTATCACATGGATTCTGACAGCTTTGAGATTCAAAACCAGCACTATGGCCGGAGCTTGACAAAAGACACAATAAAACATGGTGAGTACTTGTGTATTGAAAGTTTAGAGTGCAAAGAGTTTGAAGTAAATGCCACATTGAAAATAGCTGTAAGCTGAACATTGTGCAGACTGTTTCCATCCATTAGTGGTCTGCGCCTGGAAATTTACCCACTTACTGTTACATATAGCAGTCCTTAGGCCGTTCAGCATTGAAGAACTTTGTGATTTTGCAGCACCAACTATGCTTCATCCAGAATGAGCAGCTTCTGTTGCCTGCGGCTACATCCTTTAGATTGTGATTTACTCCTGTGTCTATTCAGAATGATCATTTAATGCTATGCATGGGTTCCTCCGAAGGTGCTGGTAACGTGAGATGTGGTTAGCAGGTGGGATGGTACAATGTACAAAGCCGCCTCTGCAGGAGGGGTGTCCTATGGTTGTCTTGGCAGCAGTACAATGTGATCTGCTTTTGCATCTCCCCATCTGGATTGGCACCTTGGAATATCTATCTTTTGGCCCTTTTCTTAATTAAAATTTTTAATCAAACGGTCTTGCATAGTCCACCCACATCTGATGTATATGGTCCACTTTGGAGAAAGGAAAAAAAAAACATATCAAGTAGTCTAACAATTTACTTTTTTCCCAGTAATGGCCATTAGAACTAAAATGCCTAATTCTTTAGTGGTCGTGGGGTGAGTTCACATGGTGTCTTTTGGGCATATAGTGACGTGTACTGTAAGTAGGCCTTCACTTTCCCGTGGCGGGAAGAAGTGACATGTCACTACTTTCTCCCGGCGTGTAATATGCATTGTGTATAGTCCTCAATGAGCGCTATGAATTACTGTATACCACGATTATGTGCTAAAATACGCCCTGTGAGGACGCTGTGTGAACATACCCTTACAGATCAGTATTTATAATGGATATAAAGCCCCTCTACCTACCTTCTGTGTGGGTGGGGCCGTCAGGACTCTTATGGGCTTTCTGTGAGTCCTGGCAGCATTTACCTAACTTATTACGTGAACATCCTCAAATGTCAAATGATAGGAAGGTGTATTTTCCTGATTTCGGCACCTGTTTAACAGATGGTGTAGCGCACAGATGTCAAACTCGAGGTACGAGGGCCGAATCTGGCCCACCACACTTATGTAGCTTCCAAGAGCTTAGACACCGCAAGCGGTGGCACAGCTTGGACAGCCCTACTAAGACACCTTGCCACCCTCCAATGGCCCTTTGAAGGCAACCACAATGCTGTTGTGGCCCACGGGGAAAATTAGTTCGACACCCCTGGTACTATAGCGTAACAAACTGAGCTGCTTTCATAGTCCTTGTATTGATTAGCTTTCTAAATGCTTACTATGATGTGAACTTGTGGCTTCTGTGTGTATATTATATAATTTTTAAAGACTGTCCATGTATGCCCACTCCCAAAACAACATACAGCTCACTAGAAAGAGGGGGCTGTGGAGCTTGGATCATGGCTCTTTGTCAGCATTACTAGGCTCTTTCTCTATCCATGTGTCTCAAACCACAGCACAGCACCACAGTGCCCCAAAATGGGCTGAACAGCAACAAGCAATAACCAGCCAAATGTGTATAGAGGTTGCGGTGTTGGGAGTGTCATGACCCCACCTTCACAGCACTCATGGGTATGTCCTGAATAACATGCTCAGAAAACTCTTTTATAAGAATATAAAGTAAGCATGCTGGGAAGTTTTAATATCACCATTTAATACTTTGAAGGGGTAGTTAAAAATGAATTTTTTTTTAGTTTTAAAGCTTAGGGCCACATGTATGAAAAAACATACAAAAAATGGGACATTGCTTAATCAAAAACACCACAATTTTTTGGGCCATGTTCACAACTCCATTGCTGGACTAAACTGAACCCAGAAGCTGGCAACTCTGGCCTTTATGCTAACTGGGAAAAATTGACAGGTGCAGCTAATTGCAGAGCAAAAGCTCACATACCCCACTGCTAGGGGAACATGTATGAAAACTGTCTGGGTCTAAAACTCACTTTGTTGCCCATAGCAACCAATCAGCGCGCCCCTTTCATTTCATATAGTGCGCTGAAAAAATTAATGGGACGCTCTGATTGGTTGCTATGGGCAACAAAGTGAGTTTTAGACCTAGACCGTTTTCATACATGTGGCCCTTAGTTTAGTCAGGTGTCTTTAAGAATAGAGAGCAAAAAATATTAGCTCACCTCTGAAGACTGCTCTGTTTCAGGGCTACTGCCGTTGCTGGTGCCCTCCTGAGGTAACCGTTAGGCTATGTTCACATGGCTTAAAATGGGACGTATTTCATAATATCCTTAATTACGAGCTGTAGTGCGCGAATTACAGCTGGAATACGTACCAGTCATTACGCTAATCCACAGTTCTCATAGAGAACTATGGATTACATCTCCTCTCCCTGCTCAGCGAATACGCCACAGGGGGAGATAAGTGACATGTAAATTACTAGCGGCGTATACGCGCCGCTGGTAATGAATGTCTATGGGCCGGCGAGGTGACGGTCCCCTGCTCCCGCCCCTATCCACACGGCGTAATTGCGGGGCGTAATTATGCCCCTGCAAATAAGCCGTGTGAACATAGCCTTAGGCTGAGTTCACACGGCATAATTGCGGGGACATATTTCACCTCACAATTACGGCATGTGTACAGGGGCAGGGCCAGCAGCCCGCCGGCCCCATAGACATGCATTATTCTCTGTGCGTATACGCCGTGTATAATTGACATGTCACTTCTCTCCCCGCTCGCCATATTGTACGAGCAGGGAGAGGAGCTGTAATCCATAGTTTTCTATGAGAACTGTGAAGTACCATAAAATACGGGGCGAGTTGCGTCCCAAATTAAGCCGTGTGAACATAGCCTTATCTTAGTCACCTGATGCTGAGGCTAGTGGTTGGCTAACCTAGGAAACTGATGTCATCAGTAGGAAGTTCTGGTTCTGGAATGAAGCAGCCTTCAGAGTTCTGTTAATACATTTTTTTTTTTTTTTTTTTTTTTTTTTTTTATAAAGAGAAGACACCACCGGGTTTTAGGCTATGTTCACACGGCTTATTTTGACTTTGGTTTTGGACGAGGTTTTCGAAGCGTTTCCGCCTTCAAAACCTCGCGTGAAACACGCTTTTTCAGAAGAGGTTTTAGAGGCGTTTCTCAGCGAGGTTTTTACCCATACAAATTAATAGCCAAGACAAGAAACCGCGCCTAAAAGACGCTTCAAGAATTGACATGACACTTTTTCAGTGCTTCCAAAGAAGCGTGTAAAAACCTCATTGTGTGTGAACTACAAGATTTTTACATAGGAATCAATTAAATGAACTGGTGGCGTTTTTCATGCGTTTTGGGCAAGGAAATGTTCCAGAAACCTCGTCCAAATAAGCTGTGTGAACACGCCCTTACTGTTCCTTTTAAGCGGACTATGTGAACAGGTTGAATGAAACGTCTTGTTTTTATATGATGATTTTTTTTTTTTTTTCTTGTAGGTCTGTCAAAATTCTTTAACAATGGATGCTATGTGAGAAAGGATGTGGTGTCCGCCTGCCTCCAGAAAGTGCAGAATATTCTGCAGTGGTTTGAGAACCAGGACACCCTCCACTTTTATGCCAGCTCCTTGCTCTTTGTTTATGATGGTTCTTGTCCACAACCACTCCTGGTAGGTGATGGGAAAGTTCACGAGAAGAAGGTTACAACCACAGAGCTGCTTACAGATGACGAAGTGACAGAGTGTAATAATAACATCAGCATGTTCAACTCCTTGGAGAATGGGAAAAACGAGGAACTGGTCGAAAAGAAACGGTCTAGAATCTATGTGGTAAACAAGAAGACGTGTCCTAAAAGACTGCACAGTGAAGCCTTCATGGAAGGAGAGATTATAGGCGGTGACAAAACCTGGAAAAATCAAAATAATGCTCCACTGGAGCATCTGAATGGAAACCACCTGACTAAACTGGAAAATGTCCTCTGCCAGGTTTCTGCAGACCTGAGGGGCAGCATACAAGTTGATGTGAGGATGATTGATTTTGCGCATGTCTTTCCGAGTGAAGAGAGAGATTTTGGCTATATCTATGGATTAAAGAACTTAATTGCTGTCTTGCAGAGTATTTTAAATGAATAATGTAATTCTGATTGGGAGCCAATGACTAGATAATCAAGAACATTCTTCAAGAATATTTGCACTTGTAATTGTGGTAACTTTTTTTTTTTTCTCCCTTTTTTTGTGATTCTACATTCAGTTTTTCTTCATCTTGGTGGAAGGAGTTTACCTTTTTATAATACTACTCAGGAAAATTGAAGTGACGTAGACATAGATGAGGGAACTTATTGGGATGCAAGTAAACGGGTAAGGGTTTTTCTCTGGGTGGTTGGCCGATGATGTATGGAGGGTTATGGTGCTAAGAGAGCTGCATATTTTGACAGATTTTTCTCAGTTTTAAATTTGGGACCATTCTTCCAAAAATATATATCTTATAGAAGCCATACTGTCATACCAAGGACACCTAGGATGTTCTTCATACATGGATAGAAGAACACGGCATTTCAAACTAAAATGTATCTGTTTTGATACTGAGCCATTGACACATCCAACATGAACTCCGATTTAATTGTTTACAAAGATTGAAAACTGGAAATGGTAGATATAGAAGTATACTAAATTATTAGATGCATATTGGAGGCAACCATCATTTTGGACCAGAATATTAAACTCTTGAATTTTAAACCACCTGAAGAATTGAAGGAGCTGATGACACTTTTTTGGATCAACTCTTAAAGGGGTTGTCTCACTACATTGCTTCATCTTGCCTCAGTCCTATTTTCTCGGTGTCCTTTTTGAATTTAGGGTAGGGTTAACTGGCTTTATTGGCCTGCAGTGACGAGCTGTTGAGTACAGCAGGTCTGTAGCTATAGCAGCCTATAGCTGGCAGCCTATTGGGAGAGAGCAAATAGGTCTGTAGCTATAGTGACCTGAGGAACTGATTAAGCCCATACAAGAGGGGATATCTAGGAATAGGTAGGACACTGTAAATGTACACCTATTTAAAAAAGATTTGTTTTTGCAAGATCTTTAACATAAAAAAAAGCAATCCTTGTAGTGCGACAACCCTTTTAAAATCCTGATTCACCCTTTTAAGTGGAAGCAGCTATTGTGTGACTGTACGTGTGTTAGTAAAGTGTAGCCAAACTGAGAATAGTTAGAGGGCTGTGCGTTACAAGTTCTTATAAGCAGGATTTGGAGAGCTGTTAGATGGTTGCATAGTACAGTGGAACCCTGGAGGTCACTGAGTGGTAACTTGGCAGCAGGTTCAATATGTAAAAGTAGAATTGGATCATTTAGATGAATGCATCGCCCTTGAATTCATGTGGTGTCTTGCTGTTAATAGACCACTTCCACCAATTAATCTCTTTCCATCTGAGAGAATTCAAGACTGCAGAATGTAGCTTCTGTGACGTGCAGGAAGCTTTTATACCCTGCTGCCCCATATTCCAACTTTAAACCTTATTGTCCGAATATGTGTAAAGAAAGATAAAATAACTGCTTTGCCCATAGAATATTCAGCCAAAGCCTTTTTTTTCCAGTAAAACCAATCTCATTCCTATTACTAGACCTAAAATATGCTGCTTGGTTAAAGGAGAAGATTTCTACCTCTCAAAGAAAGTGAACCCTAATATTTTTATTGCTGCATCAAGAAATTTGACTCGAACATTTTGCCAGATTGCCATGTGTAATGCATTAGATTTGATTTTTGCATGCTGTATTTCTTTTCCTTTTTGTTAATTTTAATGTGCACCTTAACAGCAGCATCAATTTGGAAGGCAAATGTGGAAGTCTCTGTTTAGATTATTTTGAATGATTTTGATGTGTTTCATTTTGGTGTATTATTGTGAAATCAATTTTATGGATCATGTCGTCTGTTTCCCCCTTTCCTCCCCCGTATGCTACCATACTAAAAAAGTACATCCTCTTTAAATTCTATGGTTTTATGTGTTGGGAGATTATTTTTTAAAAAAAAACAAAAAACTGATCTTTAGGAGGTCCTGAAATGAGAAAAATACAACCTTAGATAAAAAAAAAAAAGACAATCTATTTTATTGTATCATTTAGCCAAAATGGAAATTCTGTGTGTGAAAAATTGAAGTGTACCTAATGAGTCAATGGCCTTAAAACCACTATTGACAGCAATAACTTGAAATCTTCATTTGAGGTTTGTGGGCATTCATTTATGGTCCGGTCACAGTATTTTAATTGGGTTGATTTGAGTCTAGAGTTTGACAGGGTCATTACAATATCTTGATTCTTTATCAGTCATCCTGGTGTGCTTTGGATCATGGACTTCTTGCAGCACACTGTTTCAGGCAAGCTTCAACTGTTGGGTAGATGGCCTCACACTTGACTCTGGAATACTTTGGTATACAGGGGAATTCATGGTCAACTAAATGACTTGAAGGTGCCCAGGTCTTCCAATTGGAAAAACAAGACCCTCCACCCTTAGCAATGATTTGTGCTGATATGCTATGTTTTTTGCCAAACGTGGCACTGTGCATTATGGGCAACCATATACACTCTTCCCTTATCTGTCCCCAGGACATTGAGGCAGGAGTCTTGTTGGTTCAGATGCCAATGCAACTTTTTTTGCCATGTCTCTTTTTAGAGCAAATAGGCTTTCTCCTGGCAAGCACAAAAATCTAAAATCCTTGCTTATGTCTTTTCTTCTTTGTATTGTGTTAACACGCCTGAATGCTCCAGACCAACATGCTGCCAGAACATCTACTTTTATATGGGTAGTTACAATTGCTGATGATCACTGAATCAAAGGCATTTAATTAAAAACCCCTGGCTACTATGTAATATCTTAAGGACGGGTTCGCACACTGCGTTTTTTTTTTTTTTTTTTTTTTTTCCCCACCCCAAGCAGTTTTGTAACTGGCTGATTTTGGAACACAAGTGATTTGGGGGTTAAGTAATGCACCCCTTTTTTAAATTGTGTTTGAACTGCAATGTGTGTACCTGCTCTAAGGGTGTACCTAATGTTTCATTTAATGCTTCTGCATTTTATTATGCAGTGATACGTAAAAAACACATAATTTTAAAGAGGGTGTACGCTCTTTTTCCTCATGACGATATATTACGCTGCCCTGCATTTATGACAAGTCGTTTCTGATAAGATTACTAAAAGATTAATTTCTACATGCCCCATGGGGAATGCATGTGGGTGAATGGACTAGAATATATGGAATGCAGTAGCCTTTTCCTCTTAAAGACGGAACAAAAAGACTATGGACCTTGAACAGGAAAGTATTTACAAGAAAGTAAGGGCATGTCCCCATGGCAAAGGACAAATACCGGTCGATTTATCTGAGCGGTCTTAATCCTGTTTTAGTGCCATCCCCACGGCCGTGGTGGGGGACGACATTTCTCTGCGATGAGTGGAGAAAAGCCCTCTCCCTTCATTGACATGCACATATTCTGTTTGAAAACCGGACAGAAGAATGCACATGTTCAATCATTTTCGGGTGGCTGGCAGTTTACCTGTGCAGTGTGGACTGCTGCACGGGTTTTCCATAGAGCCCCATTGTGCTCGTTTGCAGACGGTTTTTCAGATGGTCTGAAAAACCGTAAACGGGCCGCAAACCCGTGCCGTGGGGACATGCTCTAAAGATTAAAACGTCTCCTCCTGGTGCTTATTTACCCCATCGTATCACTTGGAGGATCTGATGCTTGCTTGTCCATCTGTCCCATCTACTTTCTGTGAACTTGGTCGATTCTTACATCTTTCTTTGCTACTGTTTTAGGGTCAGTTAAAAAGCGGTCCTTGCCCATTGAGGGTTACAGCAAACCAACAAACCACAGAATTCTTTCAATTGTTACAAAGGGAGAAAGAAAAAATCCCAAGATATAGCAACCCGGTATTTTAAACTTTTTACTAAGCAAACAACTAGAGACACCAAATACCTTCAGGTAATGATAGAGAAAATACACATAAAAAATAACTTTTATTGAGATATATATTAAATAAAAAGGAAATGCACACACGGCAATCCCTGTAATCCCTATTAAAATCTACCTACTCACTCTAAAAACAGATAAACAGAGTAACCGCCCTGAACAAGGGCGACCCCGTATGTACTATCTAACTAAATCCCTACAATTCCCTAAATCAATATCAGAACAAGAACTCAGAACAAAATACACAAAAGAAAAATCCGCACAAATACGTCACTACCAAACAAATGAAAACCACAAATCAATATAAACCTATATCTATCCCAACGCGTTTCCCCCGCTGATAGAGCGGGTTCATCAGGGGATAGCAAAAAAAGCAAGGATACACATATTACCAAGTACATTTACTTGGTAATATGTGTATCCTTGATTTTTTTGCTATCCCCTGATGAACCCGCTCTATCAGCGGGAGAAACGTGTTGGGATAGAGGGATAGATATAGGTTTATATTGATTTGTGTTTTTCATTTGTTTGGTAGTGACCTATTTGTGCACGTTTTTTTTGTGGATTTTTCTTTTGTGTATTTTGTTCCGAGTTCTTGTCCTGATATTGCTTTAGGGAATTGTAGGGATTTAGTTAGATAGTACATACGGGGTCGCCCTTGTTCAGGGCGGTTAATCCGTTTATCTGTTTTTAGAGTGAGTAGGTAGATTTTAATAGGGATTACAGGGATTGCCGTGTGTGCATTCCTTTTTATTTAATATATAGCTCAATAAAATTTATTTTTATGTGTATTTTCTCTATCATTACCTGAAGGTATTTGGTGTCTCTAGTTGTTTGCTGGGTTACAGCGAACCCAAGAACCCCAGGCATGATCTGCTTATTGGTATGGTATGTTGCCCTTGGACCAGAAGAAAATAGAGCAGTAGGTGCTAAGCAAATTGATATATGATTGTGTAGGTAAATATTCAGCGGAATTTGTAATTCATTCAAATTTCGATTTTATTCTGGGTGAAGGTGTCCAGTAGGCGGTCTGATCCGTGATTAACAACCTTTCTGGTATCGGTACGCATTAAGGGATGGCTGTCAATCACTGATAAGACCGCCTACTGGACCTTTTAACACAGAATAAGCAGTACATTAATAAAATACAAATTCTACCAAATCCTTCCCCACAATAGATCAGTCTGCTCAGCTCTTCCTACTCTATAACATGCTGTCTGCAGATCAGATGGCATGTTCAGTGTGACGGGTTCCCTTTTAGGATATTGACAGGGTTATATGTGGTTTACAGTCTCTCTGCCCTCATCTCACAAATTTTAGGTTGCTTTTTTGGTCTACACAAGCCACAAAGATTGCCGTAAGTGCTTGTGAATTTAAAATGTACCCCTACTGCATTGAACGTGGTGAAAATCCACAGCATGCTTGTGTTTCCGCATGGAAAGTTTGTGGCTGAGATTTGTAATATCTCATTCACTTGAATGATACTGTAATCCAATAAGGATTTGTCCTACATATATTCTCTGGTATAATCTGCAGTATATCTGATGTGAGTGAATTCACCTACTTTGATCAGGCATTTAGAAGTTCTATCATGCTTGCACCCCATTATACTTTGTCATCTGTTTAAAATTACAGCTACCCCCCTTCTCTTAAAGGGGTTGTCTCACTACATTGATTCATCTTCCCTCGGTCCTGTGTTATTGGTTTCATTTTGAATTCAGGGGCCTGTTTACTGGCTTCCACTTGGGTGCAGTACAAGCCAGGTCTGTAGCTATAGCAACCAGTGCTGGCAGCCTATCAGGATAGATCAAACAGGTCTGTAGCTATAGCAACTTAAGGAACTGATGCAGCCCATACAAGAGGGGATATCTAGGAATAGGTAGGACACTGTTAATGGGCACATATTGCAAAGTGACTTATTTTTGCAGGATCTTTAACATAAAAAGCAATCCTTTTAGTGAGACAACCCCTTTAAAAAAATAAATGGGATGTGACCTAATTGTATACCGTCTCATTTGAATGAGAAATTTTTTTCAGCGTCATGAGGTGATGGTTTTTTCCTCTTCTTGCTTTGGGGGAAAAACATATACACTTTCGAATGCCTGGTTTAGGGCCTGTAAGTAGGCAAGTCAAAGGGATTCTGTCATTGGGATTATTGCAGTCTATTTCAGCCATGCACTTGCCATAAGTTTTAAGATTGTGCTTCCTTAAATGCTACTTTGATCCCCCAAAAGGGAACAATTCATTTTTATTTTATTTTTTTGGCCCATTGAATATTTCAACCCTCAGTCTATGTTCTTGGTTGGAGATGGTCTTTAGTGTAGGCTGTATATGCAGTTCATATGTTTGTAGTCATCCAGAGTTATAGTGCATGTCTCATTACGGTACTGTCTTACATCTAAACTACTTGCAATATAATTGGTGATGGTTTACCTATGAATGTGACCATATTTTTGTAGTATAGTCTCTTTAGGCAGAATTTTTAAGCTAAGCATCAATATTAATGTCCTAGAAAACCATTTCATTAACTTTTTTTTTTTTTACATAGATTCACACTACATTTTATATTATGTTACATGCTTTGCTTTTTAGCCTTGTCACAGGAATAATTGTTTTTTAATTGAACTGGGTTTTCTTTTTTTTTATCTTGGACATAGAAAAACATTCTCTAGAATACTGAACAATATAAATATAATATTGAATACACAATATATTGCTTTAATACAGAATTGTATACATTTTAAGGATTTGAATTGGTATGTCAGAGGAAGGACTACAACTAATCATGCCACAATTCAGCTGCCTTTATGCCTGATTTGTGTAATTTCTAACTAAAATGTAATTGATAAATAAGAGCTTTTGCTGAGGATTGGTAGCTTTTTAAAAATTTTTTTTTTGCATTTTTCCAACTTTTTAAAAAGTATTTTTTTTTTTTTTTTAAAAAAAGCTAAATTTGTATAAAGGCCATTGGTCAGATCTGTAACTTAACTCAGAACACGGTTGAATATTGTTAATACTCGAATGCTGCCTGTAGACTAGAAAGCATAGATTTTGTGCATTTATATAACATATATATCTTGTTGAGTAGCGTGAAAATTTAGGATTTGTGTCGGTACATCCTCTAATACAACTGCAAGATACAGATTTTTCCTTTTTCTTTTGAAAGATACCATTGTATTGAAAAATGCGGGTAGTGGGAAATTTTTGAGGGTTTCTTCCAGCAAGATCCCAACCTACAATAGTCATTGTTGTAGGGCTGGTTTTTGCCTCTGCGTCCACTGTACAGCCTGCGGTGCAATGTAAATCATAGCATAAAAAAGTATAAAGTTCAATGCCCCTTTTTGGTGGGGGGGAGATATGAAATGAGAAAAAAAAAAAGGACCTCTTTACTAGTCATTGTTTAAAATGCTACCCCGAAGAAATTATAAAAAATAGACAATATTTAGAGTAATATATAAAAAATAATGAAAAAAGGCCCAAACGGGTACTCTTTTTAAAGGTTTACTTACTTACCGAAAATAATTTTAGAAAAAAAAAAAAAATTATTTCTTCACAGCTGCAGGACTAATTTCTTTTCTGTAATGCAGACCGCTCTGGAACAATTTACATACAATTTTTAAACAGCATTTTTTTTTAAGAGACATTGTCCCCTTTAAAAGCTAAAGTTTTAATATTTTTTCTTTTGATAAATGTTTTAGAAATTTTTTTTTTTTGCACTCTAAGGATGTTCCCCCGCTTTTAAAGGGGGTTTTGCTCCAAAAAATATCTTTCAAATTTAGGGAACAAAAAAAAAAAGACATTTTCCAAATATATTGCTTTTTCCTCTGTTTCCCTAAGGAGAAAATGAATTATACCTCCCTGGCTATTTCAGCCCCTCGTAAGGCCCTTAAACAATTTCCCCCTCGTTTGTTAATGAGATAACAGGAGTGAAATACAACGGCATGCATTTTTTTTGCTTTCGCAGTAGTTGATTATGTAAAAATAACCCGTAATTGGGCTTTTTTTTTGGGGATCAGATAAGAAGTCCCTGTTAGTAGTTTGAGAAGCAATCTGATTAATTAGATCTAAAGCACAGCATGGCGGGGGGCTGTAAAAGCATTGGTTTTGAAAAGGTTTAGTTTACCCGGAAGTGACAGAGTATTTTATTCATGCATTTTCCTTAAACTTGAAGGGAGACAATCCTTAACTGTGGGCGTACGTAGCCCACAATTAAGCCGGGTTCGGGGGTCGTGTGACGGTGCATTTCCCTTTGCGGGGCGGCCCGGAAAACCCGCCCGGCCCCTTGACATGCTTTACTCACGGCGCGAAAGCGCTGCAAATAAATGACATTTTAATTTCTCCCCGGGGATACAATGATGTATTTTACCCCGGGAAAAGGGAGGGTAATCCCATAATTCTGTATGAGAACTGTGGATTACCGTAATGATTGGGGCGCATTTCGCTCGTATTAGAGCGCAGTACGCTCTCAATACGTGGTGAAATGCATCCCAAAATAAGCCGTGTGAACTTACCCTTACTATTTCCGAACAATCCTTTCCTTATTTATTTTTAGGGTGCTTTATATACAGATTGATGGTGACTGGTGTCTTAAGGCAGTCCTAGTTTACATCCCTCTTTCCAATTAATGTAGATGTGTCCGAGTGGCTCGAGCAGTGTAATCTTGTGAGCAGCATAAAATGGTGAGATTATACCGCTAGAGCTAGTCTGGCACTGTCTGCGCTAATTGGACAGTGGCTAACCATTTTTGAAAGCAATAATGTAAGTCGTGGAAGATATATTTTACCTCCTGGGGAAAAATACTTTATTTTTAAAATAAGTTCATCTAATTTAAAACTGGAATTTTCTATATGTGTTGGCTTTTGTAATTAAAGATACCTTTTTATTAAAGGGGTTTTGCCACAAAGTGAGTTCCTTACCTCTTATTTGCTCAGGAGAGAATATAAACAAAGCTTGCGGAGTCACGGAGGGAGTGGGGGTGAGCAGAGAGCAAGGAAGCGGGGAGCATCTCTAAAGTTTACTCAAATAATATTACAACCAGTGGATTATCTATACAGCAGACACTCATACACTGCACTTTCTCCCCAGCCCCTTGCAAGCTCCTTCATGTTCCCGGTCATCAGATAAGAAATGCAAACACGCAATCGAGGCCAGATCAGCTCCTGTCAGTGTCCTGGTCGTGTCTAATGGAAACTAAGGGGGACTGAGCAATGCTGTAGCTCTGGCAGGCTTCACTTTTTGTAATCACATATATTTAGAAAAGTGATTAAATACCCATTTTGGAGGATCCCATGTCAACATTACATTGTGGCAAAACCCCTTTAAGTATTGGGGCTCTGTTATGGTACACCCTACGGCGTAGGATTTCTTGTTGGGAGCATCAAAATACTAGGGGCTTGTAGTTGGAGCCACCAAATTGAAGAGACTTTAGTTAATCGAGGGGGATAGACTAAAATGAGTGAAAGTAAAGCCATCCACTAATGTTGTTCTTACCGACTACATAGGATCAGGTATGCTTGCCTTTGTATGTGTTGAATTTCCTAACAAAACTACACATCTTATGGTTACAACTTTGTAATATATCACAATAGCAAAGATAGAGAGAAATATATATATCTATATTATATAAAAAAATCTTTATTTCTAGGTCATTAGGAGAGGTTAATTCTTTGATTACAAGTAATGAGATATAAGGTTTTCTGAAGCATAATTTACTTTTAGGCAGTCTGCAACCTTCCACTCGACTACCAGTCATCTGAATTTTTAGTAGTGCCTCTGAGAAGTTGTTGATTTTTAAAATGGAGGCGTACAGTTGTACAAAGCCTTTATATGATACATTGATTCAATTGGCAGCGCCTCCACTTTGTCTATTCTAGTTTTTATACATAACGTGTATGTCCTTGCATTTTTAGTGCCTTCGAGTGTACCAAACTTTATCACAACAGTTTACATTATTCCTTCATCTGACGCAAAGTATTGACCTTTGTCCTGATTTGATACACTTTTAGAATGGCCAATTATAGGCTTCCAAACTGGTTTTCAAAGTGGTTAAACCGCTGTTAAACTTACATTTTTATTTCCTTTGAATCAAAGGTGCTTGTATTACTATGAGAGATCCCTCTGTAACATTATGCATTCTTAACTTACATTTTCCGAACTTTTATGTATTGCTGGCAAAAAAAAAATCTACTTGTGAACAACTAGACTAACTCCACTGACCCAGTGAATGACTAAAATGGGTAAAAACTGAAAATTATATTTTTCCATTGGTTTATTAATTTGTTAGAGATTCATCAAAACTAGCGCAAAAGCAGTGTATTGTTTGACCAAAGGAACCAGTAAAGTTGCTACTTCAATTTTCCATCAAGTCTGTGTTTGCTATGGGCCACACCTCCATCTTTTACCCTGTACTTTAAAGTAAATCCTTCCCTCTATATTCACCTTCCTTTTGAGTCTTGCATAATAGTTAACAACCAATGGATGCTATATCCATGGGTGTGAAAAGAAAAGCAAAATCATGATTTAGATCTTTACATATTAATATTTATTGCTGCTCTCTGGCTGATTCTGGATTTTTTTATTAGTTTTTACATGCTGTAATTTTCTATCAAGACAGGTGAATAATTTTGTATTTTCAAGGGGTTCTCTAACTTTGGATCCTGATTTACATCCATTATCAATGGACATGCTACATGTTGGGCATAGGAGCCAACATTTTTCAAATCGCCCACTTAAGACTGTATTGATGCATATATAGCAAAATACTGTCCTTGTTGCCCACCGCAATCTTTGAGAGTTCAGCTATTTTCTTAACTGAATTTAGAGAATAAACTTGATGAATGGTTTCAGTGAGAAAAAGCTTTGAAATGTATGGCTCCTAGGACCCAATCTTGGTGATAAGTTGACTATGGCCCCATTCACAACATGTTTTTTTTTTTTTACCTCTACATTTCTTTGTCTTGACCCCATCAATGTGTTAATGATACATTTTTCCCAGTATTCCAACAGATACCACAGATGGGACCAGAAACGTGATGTGAATGGTGGCTAATATTGGTGGTGGGCTTGCATTGCTGATGCACATGAAATCCTTGTGGGTTGACAGGTAGCTTCGTATACTTGATCATTAATGGGGAGCTCAAGCTGTGTGTACAACCTGCCACCAACTATGTACGGTAAAATACAGTGGGTGGAAATCTGTCCTTTGTTTTATTAACCAGTTATGTAGCAGTGTTGATCAATTATGCTTGGCCATGGCTAATCTAATTGTCGTGCTGGCATTATTTTCTGCAAGCAAATTTCAATGTAATGCCCTTAATGGGCCTTAGGGGAAAAAAGTTGTATTTACATTTAACTGTGCATGAATTATTGACTGCTTGTGACTTCTGTGCACATGGAAATTTTTGTGCTTTCTTAGTCCATCAGTTTTCTAATTCCTGAGAATGCTTTTTTTTTTTTCTGCATAATCTTAAAATGTCCATTTTTAGTTTTGTTCAAAAATTCTGTGCTGATCTAAAATTTATAGAATAGCTTTATAGTGATCAGAATTTTTTCTGTCTGACAGGTCCAAATTAATTTGCATAGACTTGGTTAAATAACTTTTTGCTGCATTTAGTCACCACTAGGGGGAGCTTACTGTATACTTTTTTTTTTTTTTTTTAAAAACACTGAACTCAACTGTATGCAATAAGCGCTCATGAGCCTTTCACATGTGCTTTTTAAGTAGCAAGAAAAGGTTATTTGATTTGTCTAAGTAGCGCTATCAGAAAACCATTATAAAGATATATTAAGAAACCATTTGGCCCTGAATCTTTGAAAAATGGTGTTTTTCGAGAGTTGCGAAAAGTAAAATTCAGACAATTGTGAGCTAGCTTTGTAGAGTTGAAGTACTTGATGCCTACAGGATTGGGCCAGAACCGTGAAATGCTGGAAATTTTTATTTTTTTTTTTGCAAAGATTGTCTGGAAATGTTATCCCTGTTTTGGTCTATTAGGGATCTTGTCCCATTCTTAAAACTGCAATACACCACCCCTTTATAAAGCCACTCTATGGCTGCTTGGTTGTTACCTGATTTTGCAGGGTGACTTTTTAAAAGGCGCACAGCTAGCCCATTCAAACCAGGTAACACTGCTAAAGATAGCCAAGCGTTGTATTAGGCCATCTTCAGCAGTTCCGTAGACTGACTGGAGGGGAGGTCCTACATACACTGCCTCTCCAAACGGGGACGTACTGTAGGAGCTTTGATCTTGAGATAGGTTGGTGTCCCAATGTTTGGACCCCTTGATCAGACACTTAACCCCTAAGAAGTAAATTGAGATAGCAGAAAACCCCTTCATGCTTGTTTAGTTCCAAACAAAATTCCACTAAAACTGACTCTCCCCAAAGCTGCATTGTGGCAAGGCTTTGTATGTTTGCTTTGGAATAATGACATTGTATGCACGCCGACACTTTAAATCTCTGGGATATGTATTGCAAGTTGTATGAAAGATCTGGAAACTGTACAGAAATATTTTCTCTTAAGCTATTCACAAAACTTCAGTACTAAAATCTATTGTACTTGATAAACGAATGTATGTCAAGTGGTAGAAGCGTTATTTTGATGTAATAACTTTGATGTTTTGATCTTTGGTAATCTCGATCACTACATGTAGATATACAATTTTCGTGTGCTCTTAGTGGACATTTATTTTTCAAAAGTCTAATATACTTTTTGTAATGTGATATTTAGCTAAATATAAACTGTATATTTGACATACCAGAATTGCTATTAAAATCGGTTCTCCTTTAATTTGTTTGTGTTTTTTTTTTTTTTTTTTTTTTTTTTCCCCCAGCTTCTTAGGCTGGCAGGATAGTGAAAAGGTTCTAATGGGGTTGTATAATTTCATTAAATGGCCTTCAGAATAAGGACTGTGACAACAAGCAACTTTGCAATTGGATGTCATTAGCAAAGTTGTCTCTTGTTTTCACAGTATTCCTCATCTTCGTTTTCTGTAAACTTCTCCAGTGCAGGTCAGATCTCACCTCCTTGCATTTCATTAGCTGAGGGCTCTAATAATTTACATTCTGTTCGGCCCCCCAGATGGCCGTATTCACTAAGTTTGCATTCCTGCCTCTCACTCAGAATTAGGGGCCAACAACAATTTCACTCTACACAGCTAGCTGTCTCCTCATTGACACTGCAGCTACTGCTACAATCGGAAAACAGCAGAATTGTGCGTTGGTGCCTTATGTAAACCTGAAGGGAGACAGATCTTTGCTCTGGATGGATTCAACTGTAGTAAACCTCCAGCTGTGAGAGATCAGTGCTGAGTTCATAGAAGACTGTTTAGACTGAATGCAGGCCTGTGGTATGTAAACGGCTATTACAAAACAAGACTGCATAGGGAGAGGACAGTGATATGTGGAGGGGGCGGCGCTCACTGGAGCCAGCATGAACAGTAAAGGGGGGGTGACGTCATCAGTTAAACACCCAGCTGGGAGGGGAAGAAACGTCCCTGAATTTCAGGAAGTGAGAGCATCAAGCTTCAAGAGAACAGCCCAACTGAAGAAGCGATACATCCCCTTTAAGTTCTATTGTTTTGTTTGTTTTTATTGCATGTCTTGGAGGTTGGTAAAAATGCAAAAAAAAAAAAAATCTGTGAAAAAGATTGGAAAACCGTTTTGATCAAACATGATTAAGTTTGAAAAGGCTTACTAGCCTTGCATACTCAGCAGCGGGCTAAACAATTTAATGCTGATAGTAGAGCGGACTCTTTTTCACATTGCTGACCCTTGTGATTACTCGCTACATTTTCAGGTTGGCTTGGTTACACATCTCTGACATTATTTAGCAAGTTTGGTGGTTGGAAAGGTAGGTAAGGCAGTCAACTCCATGAAATCTAGTTACAACCATAATGCTACCTATCATTACAGTTCGGGTTTGTCCCCACACAACAGATTTAAATAGCGATTTTCAAGCACCTTTAGGGTTAATGTTAGTCCTAGACCTTTCTGTAACCTATTTGCTCTTTATGAACATTTGTGGCTTCCCCCTCAGACAGACTTGTTAATAATCAAATATAGTTTGTTTTTTTATTCCTTACTAACCAGTAGTATTTGAATTGTGCTTTCCAGCCTAGGGGAGAGGAATAGGATGTTGTCACGCTGAAGCTAGGCTAACACTTGCATTGGAAGTTCCAATTTGAGCCTCTGTTGCGGAGGTGGAACTAAATCCGTTTCATAACGGACACCAAAGGCACCCGACAGACCCTACTGACTACTACCGCTGTGGTGTCCATCATTCTACTACAAAAAATAGCTATATTTTTCAGCATTTCTGATGGCCCTTGCAACAGAGATTCAGAACTTCAAACATCCTCGTGTCGCCCACGTCAGCACTGAGGCCTGGTAAGCCTTAGGCCTCGTTCACATGGCTTATTTTGCCGCGGATTGGCGCCGTACTGCGCGCCGGATTTGTGCTGCAGTACGGCGCCAATCCGTCGCAGTAATGACGGTAATCCACAGTTCTCATAGAGAACAGTGGATTCCGTCGCTCCTACCTGCTTGGCGAAAGTCACTTGCACATTATCCAGGCGCAATACGCGCCGTGGAAAATGCAAGTCTATGGGGCCGGCGGGCCGCGCCCCCGCCTCCGCACCCGCCCCTTTTTCAAGACGGAATTGCGAGCGCAATCCGGCTCGCAATTACGGCTTGAATAAGCCGTCTGAACACGGGCTAAGGGCTAAGCCTGGCGCACCGCTCTGCTAATACCAGGCAGTCTGCCTCCTGCCTCTGACACAGGGCCCGGACGGTCAGAGGCGGGGCCGGCGGCGGGCCATGCTGTTACATTCATTGACATTGTGCCCAGGAGTGGAACTGCTGGGGGTAGCAGACGTGGTAGCAGCTGCCTCATGGCCCGGGCCCCCTAAAGTCACGGGCCCAGTGGCAGTTGCTATGTCTGTTACCCAAGTTGTTCAACCCCTGATAGATAGATATATAGATATATATACATACATACACACAACCTGCTGTTACGGACCCAAAATATAAGAATAGGTGTAGTGTACACCTATTCTGTATAGACGTAATTATATTGTGACACTTTGTTTGAAACTTTATGTATTTAATTTTTTGTATCAAATGGGTTAAGAAATGTTTTTAACAATTCCTATACCCCTTCCTTGTTTTAACTTAATGAATGTTTAAACCCCCCCCCCCTCTCCCCACCCACTGTACTACTCATATGCAATTATGTAATCTTTGGGCCCTGCACCAACTTTATAATAAATTGAAAGAGACCTTAAAGGGTTTTTTTTTTTTTTTTTTGCTACAAAGATCATATCTAGCATGATAGGGACAGTACAAATAAGCACTTGGCAATTGGTTTCCATTACCGAAATCATTTAGTATAGCAGCTCTGAGCTAATCTGTGCATGTCTAGAGCTATTTCTACACAGTGTTCATGCCACACCCCTTTGCTGTGATTGGCTGCCTGATATTTCATTCAGCTTGTTGGGACAAGCCCCCTGGACAGGACAAGCGCCCTGTGCTGTGATTGGCTGCCTGCACTCCGTGCTTACTCGCCCCCGAGCTGTGGAAAGTTAAAGTGAAACTAGCTGCCTCAGTTTCCGGTGATGACTAAGTCTATGTCATAAACGCTGTCTGAGCTCCTCTCTATGCCCTATCTCTCTTCTCCCAGCTCTATGTGAAGGATCTGGGCAATTACTGAGGCTCTAGCTGCTAGAGTTACTGTCCCCCCTCCCCCGCCCCCATATAACACAGTCTTATACAGTCTACTCCCCCCTCTACCACCTGCCTGATAACAGAGGGAGGAGAAGAGTGCATTTCCCTCATTTGTTTCATCAGCTTAAGCTGTATGTATAACGGTTTACAGCAATGCAGGTGTTTGGGTTACAAGGAGCTTGTGGAGGGAGGCGACCGCTCTGCAGACATGAGAACTGACCAGTGCAGGAGGTCTGCAGAGTTGTGACATCCTCTCCCTTCCACTGCTCACACAGAATGATGTCACCAGTGTTCAGTAAGTTAAGACACGCCTACTGGGAGGAGGAGTGACTTGCCCCTGGATTTCAAGGTGTAAGGGTATGTTCACACGGAGTATTGCGGCGCGCACAATATGCCGGGTGTTTTAGAAGTACGCGCTGTCCAGCCCCCGACCATCCCCATTTAGTTTCATTATCAGCATCGCATAAGCTCTAGGAGACCTATGAATTACCTTAATTGTGGGCCGCATTTTGGGCATATTGCAGTGCAATTACGCGCTGAAATACGCCCCGCAATTACACGGTGTGAACATACCCTAAGAAACAGAAACCACTCTAGTCTGCAAAAGCTTGTGAAGAGAAAACCCCTTTAAACCAAAAATCCTTATTCATCTTAATAAGATTGAAGCCCTTCTATAACGTATTATAACTTTTCAGCTGTATTAACAAGTAAACCTTTCCAGTATGTATTATTTATGAACCATAACTTTTATTTTTTCCTCTAAGTGAAGCCCGTGGCAAAACAGATATAGTATCACTCGCTAGTATTAACTGCAAACCAATGTGATTTCCCTCCGCAGTAAACGTATTACTGAGTCATGATCAAACCTGCTGTACTCCTTGAGCTTATTCCAAATAGTCTGCAACCGCAGTGCAGATTGTAAGGCTGCCATGGATCACAGCTGGAGGTGACTGAAGACATCAACGGCAATTGCTAAAAAGCTTGTTCAAGTGTCAAACATATTCTGCAGTCTGCATGTTAGAGGTGTCCCTCAATCTATAGAGCTGAATCAAATATGTAAATGTATGTGTGGATTGTACCTTGGATTCCCAGATCTGAAATGGCTTTGATTGAAAATATTAAATAAGCTTTGTTAAAGTAGTAATTAGGAAGCTGTAGATTTAGAATGTAAATCTGTTTTCTCTTAGTCCTTTCAGCAGCACAATATAGGTTAATCTTGCCCTGCAAGCTGGTAGAACTGCTTGTCTAATGAGCGTGTCTATGGTATATTAATGCTACCCAAATCCACCCCTTTGTGTAAAATATATAATTATATATATATATATATATAATATATATATATATAATTATATTTTTTTTTTAGCTCAACCTGTCTAGGCCTATATAGGCAACCTTGTGCTGCTGAAGGGACTAAGGGAAAACAGATTAACATTCTAAATCTACAGCTTTCCTTGCGTCCTTTCCAGCAGCACAATATGGGGATGTAGCAATCATAACTCTAGGGAAGTAACCAAGAGGCTGTAGAGCAGATCTGGTCTATCGACACAAGAGCTTTTTCAGTCGTGGTCATAGAAAGCACCCTAGTATAATAAGCTTGAAGGAAGGAGGGTATGTCCAGAGCTTCTGACCTACAAGCCTATGCTATTTCCTCTGATCCATCGGAAAATGGTAGACTTATAGGCTTTTTGTCCTTTCTTTGCACCAGTGATGGTGATGAGCAGATTTTCATATTTTCTTTGAAGATAGATTTTCAGACATCTTACATGTCAAGGAGAGAGAGGTTCTCTTGTGGGCTAGCGACTTCCTCAAAGGCCGGAAGACAATTACTCTGAGTAAGGTTGGTTTGGGAGGTAACTTTCGGCCTGAAGTAGGGGAGGAGTGAAAAGAGTACCTTGTTTTGGTAGAATCCAGCGTAGGGTTCGCACACCCACAATGCTTGTAACTCTCTGACACGCTTAGCGGAGGTTATAGTCAAAAGAGGCATCATATCCAGGCTTGAGATTGGAAGGTTGATTCCGCAAAGGTGCAAACGGTTGTACACATAACTTTAAGACCAGGGGAAGATCCCAAGATGTCAGTGGTGCATAATCCTAGGTCCTAGCCTGGAGGTTGCTTTGAGGAATCTTTTCACCACAGGGTGGATACCAACCAGTACTCCATAAGAAACGGAGAAGGCTGCTCGCTGCACTCGTAGGGGGACATGTATAAAGATCGGCGCGTCGAAGCGCCTGTTTTCATGTTTTTTTCCGTAAAAACTGCGCTTGATGTATGTCGGCGCCGAAGTGCACTCCTACATGCGGGTCAAACTTCGACGCCTCCGACAGACAGACCACATTGAAATTGCTCTGCCTGTCGGAGTTTTTATGCGGCTCACTTTGCCAACCCGCATTCATACATGCGTCGGTGCTTTTGAATGTGGTGCGTCCCACCCCAGAACGCCCACAGCATGCCCCTTCATGTTAGGCGCATTAGAATTTGGCGAAGCTTCCGCCTAATGCGCCTAACACATAGGGGAGGTGCGTCCCACAGCGAAGCCGGCACAGAGAGGCGCATTATACGCCAGAAAATGACAATCATACATGTCCCCCTTAGAGTCGACGGACTTAGGTCTTTATAAAATCCCTCTTGAAGAAATTCAGGAAGGGAATTATTGAAGACGGCAGAGTTTACCAACAACCTTTTGGATGAGCACCAGGCCAATAAAGTGGACTTCACTTCACTCAACGCATATACTTCATTGGTTGCCGGGTTGCTGGAGTGAGTAAGAGTCTCTATTACTATGTGAAAACCCTTGGGATTCCAGTAGGGAAGTATCGAGCTCTAGCTCTTGAGTTACTGAGGTGAATGCTTGGCCTGCTAGGGTGCATAGTATCAGACACTTGAATTTTACTATGCTCTGCCCTTGGCACCTTAAGGTGTAAGAATATACCTGGTTGTACGTCACTGTACTGTGCACCTGGCATTCTAGAATGTATGACCTCATCCACTTGTGCGTCCTTGCACTGTATACTTGGCAAAGTGGGATGCCTGCTCACATCAACTTATGCGTTTCCGTATTGTGCACTTGGTACTCTAGGCTGCACGACCACATCATTTGTACGTTACTGTATTGAGCACTTTAGGATGCATGAGTACATCTGCTTCACTGGACTTTGCAGTTGGCACTCTAGGATGCGGGACTTGATCCACTTGTGCATCATTATACTGTGAACATGGCACTCTAGTGACCATCTGCGCATATGCATCACTGTACTGTGCACTTGGCACACTAGGATGCATGACCACATCCGCTTGTGCATACTGTACTGTGCACTTGGCACACTATGATGCATAACCACATCTGTTTGTGCATTATTGTACTGTGTACTTGGCACTCTAGGATGCACGACCACATACATCTGTGCGTTACTGTACTGTGCATCTGGCTGTCTAGGAAGCCCGACAACATCCACTTGTGCATCAGTGCATCACCTCTGCTTGTGTTTGCTATACTGTGCCCTTGGCACGACCATATCAGTTTGTGCCTCTCTGTACTGTGCAGTTGTCGCTTTAGGGCACAGGTGTCAAACACAAGGCCACGGGCCGAATCCGACCCGTTGCCTTGTGTTATCCGGCCCGGCACTTGTTGCTGAGCTCTGCTCAGGCCCGGGCGGGTGTGACTCCTGCGCCGCCTGCATTTACATCTAATCAGCTGGCGCTGCTACCCACTTCTTTAAAACGGGAGCAGCGCCGCTGTTTAAGGAGATAAAATGTAGCTGCAGACACTTTCAGAGGGCCCCGGCTGCTGCAAAGGGGGCCACTCCATGCCCCAGTGTCCGTACTGGCAGCATCAAGAGGTTTAGGACTGTCATGATTCCTGATGCTGCCAGCATGGACATCAAGAGAAAGACCATTTGCCGCGGGCCGCACAGCTCCGCAGCTTTTACTCAGTGAGGCAGGAGGAGGCAGGGGCAGCACAGTGAGCTCAGGGGGCGGGGCCGGCAGCTCAGTGAGCTCAGGGGGCGGGGCCGGCAGCTCTGTGCACAGGAGAAGACCACTGACTGCCTGGCTCCGCCAACTCAGTGCTCCGGCCCCGCCCCCTGCAGGCCCGGAGGACACTGAGCAGATGAGCTTCCTGCCTGCCAAGAAGATACCTGCTCCTGCGGAGGACCGTTCACTGAGGCTGGTAAGTGGCTTCACTACTGGGGCCTTACCAGCTAGTCCTCTACCTCCCCACCAGGCCCTATCCGATAACCCCCACCCCAGGTCGTACCAGCTAGCCTGCCTCCCCCTCTCTGGGCCTTACCAGTTAGCCCCCCATATCCCCTCTGGGCCCCCACCATCTAGCCTGCCTCCCCCTCTCATGGGCCGCACCATCTAGCCTGCCTCCCCCTCTCATGGGCCTCACCTTCTAGCCTGCCTCCCCCAGGGACTCACCATCTAGCCTGCCTCCCCAGGGCCACACCATTAGCCTGCCTCCCCAGGGCCTCACCATCTGGCCTGCTCCTCTCTGGGCCTCACCATCTAGCATGCCTCCCCAGGGCCTCACATCTAGCCTGCTCCTCTCGGGCCTCGCCATCTAGCTGCCTCCTCTCTGGGCCTCACCATCTAGCCTGCCCTCCCCCTCTCATGGGCCTCACCATCTAGGGCCCGCCTACCCCTCTCATGGGCCTCACCATCTAGCCTGCCTCCTCTACTGGGCCTCGCCATCATAGCCTGCTCCCCCTCTCATGGGCCTACCATCTAGCCTGCCTCCTCTTGGGCCTCACCATCTAGCCTGCCTCCCCCAGGGCCTCACCATTTAGCCTGCCTCCTTCTGGGCCTACCATTCTAGCATGCCCTCCTCTCTGGCCTCCACCATCTGGCCTGCTCCTCTTTGGCCTCCACCATCTGGCCTGCCTCCTCTCTGGGCCTCCACCATCTGGCCTGCCTCCTCTCTTGGCCTCCACCATCTGGCCTGCCTTCTCTCTGGGGCTCCACCATCTAGCCTGCCTCCTCTCTGGGCCTCCACCATCTGGCCTGCCTCCCTCTCTGGGCCTCCACCATCTGGCCTGCCTCCCACTCTGGGCCTCCACCAACTGGCCTGCCTCCTCTCTGGGCCTCACCATCTAGCCTGCCTCCTCTCTGGGCCTCACCATCTGGTCTGCCTCTCTCTCTCTGGGCCTCCACCATCTGGCCTGCCTCCCTCTCTGGGCCTCCACCATCTGGCCTGCCTCTCTCTGGGCCTCCACCATCTGGCCTGCCTCCCCTCTGGGCCTCCACCATCTGGCCTGCCTCCCTTTCTGGGCCTCCACCATCTGTCCTGCCTCCCTCTCTGGGCCTCCACCATCTGTCCTGCCTCCCTCTCTGGGCCTCCACCATCTGGTCTGCCTCCCTCTGTGGGCCTCCACCATCTGGCCTGCCTCCCTCTCTGGGCCTCCACCATCTGGCCTGCCTCCCTCTCTGGGCCTCCACCATTGGCCTGCCTCCTCTCTGGGCCTCCACCATCTGACCTGCCTCCCTCTCTGGGCCTCCACCATCTGGCCTGCCTCCCTCTCTGGGCCGCCACCATCTGGCCTGCCTCCCTCTCTGGGCCTCCACCATCTGGCCTGCCTCCCTCTCTGGGCCTCCACCATCTGGCCTGCCTCCCTCTCTTGGCCTCCACCATCTGGCCTGCCTCCCTCTCTGGGCCTCCACCATCTGGCCTGCCTCCCTCTCTGGGCCTCCACCATCTGGCCTGCCTCCCTCTCTGGGCCTCGACCATCTGGCCTGTCTCCCTCTCTGGGCCTCCACCATCTGGCCTGCCTCCCTCTCTGGGCCTCCACCATCTTCCTGATTACCGTCAAAGAGCTAATTGTAACAGTAATACTGTACAAATGAAACTACTCCCTAATAGCTTGCTTAACTGTTAAGGAGAAGTTACATTTATACAGTTCTAAAATTTTGTCGGCCCTTTAAGGTACGCCGTGAGGCTGATGTGGCCCCCGGTGAAAATGAGTTTGACACCCCTGCTTTAGGGTGTACGGCCACATCCAACTGTTCAGGGGATTCAAAGTTTTGGCCGGCTTGTTGAGGTCTTATGATATCCTATTGGTCCAAGAGAGACCCTGCATCTAACCTTGGTGATTCTAATGGGGTCCGGTTAGCTCTTTAGGTTGGGGAACTTGCTGCTGCCATGTGCCACCAGGCCATGCCTTAGTGGAAGGACCCAATAATTCCCTTTGCTCGTCTTCATTAATCTTGAGAACCAAGTTCTCTTGGACCAGAAAGGAATTACCCACTCAACTAAACCGATCCTCCTATTGTTCTTAGATGATACAACAACTTCATCTATAATCTTCAGGTTCGAGGGTGGACTTCTACTTGAGGCAGTGCTTTGGGTCCTAGCGTGAGGGTCATGGAAACGAAGCTCTTGCTTGAGCTCACTAATAGATGCCTGTACAAAATCTTTCACCCTGGTCATAATGTATCTTGATGAGGATGAGCTGGCAGCGGGTTTGGGAAAGGCACAGCAGTGACGATGTACGGCTTCATAGCCTTTGACAGAGGTGTATCACCTTCTCGACAGGCAAGAGGTCTCCTTTTAGAAGATATCTTGCAGTGCTTAGACTCCTGCAACATATTGCAATGTTATGCAAGAAAATCATTATCTGGAGCAGCGGTAGAGGTGTATAGCAATAGACCGCTACAATAGTAACTATATAGTACAATACAGCTGAGAGTATAGCTTTTGAGATAATAGTGTGACATCATGCAAGCACAATTGGTGTAGTGCATTGCTTTGCACATCAGTCTGCTGTCCAGGATAGATGTGCTCATTAGGGAAAAAAATCTCTCTGCAGTTGTGGTCAGTAGGGATGAGCGAATTGAATCTGATGAAGTGGAATTCGTTTCAAATTTCAGGAAAAATTAGATTTTAAATAAAGCCAAATTTCCTGGCGATTCATGGTAACGAATCATCTTTTTTCTAAAGTGGCCGCGAGCACATGTTGTGACATGGGACAAAGAACTATGGGAGAAAGAAAGGAACGCCCTCAATGCCATGACATGCAGACATGCAGCCAATCAGCAGTCAGCAAGCTTCTGTGATGTCACAGCCCTATAAAAAGGCCAGCCATTTTACATTCTGCCACTGTCTCTTAAGTACACGGATCTCTCTGCAGCAGCACTAGATTGCCAAATACTTCCGATTTCATAGTTATTGGGGTGAAATACCTTTCAACTACACAGTGTGTGTGTGTCATATACACACATGTTCCTGAACCAGCATTTTTTATTTTGGAATATTGCTCTCTCTTATTGTGGTGAACTATCTATGAAAGACAGTGTGTGTATTTTTCACACCTTTGAAACACCTTTGAAATACAGCTTATGTATTTGTCATATACACACATCTTCATTACAGGCAGGTTATTATTTTGGGATAGTGTTGTCTGGGCTAAATAGTATATTTGTGACACTTATTTCAAATAATGGAGGCAGGGAGTCCCTCAAAGTCACTCGCACAGATGGCCTGTTGCATGCTGATTTGCCTGGGTAGTGACAGCCAAATAGTTACCATCCGGCAGAGGGATGACTTCTGGCTCTCCCCCCTCTTGGACCCTCGCTACCAGTCCAAAATGGGGCCTTTTATTCACCTGCCGCGAGGGAGGACAAAGTCAAGTACTATAGAGACATCCTATGTATTACGTTGCCCGCTGCCTATCTGCACCATCATCCAACCTCTCGTAGTTCTGAACAGGGGGTTCCTCATCACTCACGTACCACTGCCTTGGCACAGTATCAGCTCCATCAGCAGAAACCTGAGTCCGATGTTGTTGATGAGCAGCTTTCTTTACCCGCCTAGTGAGGAAGGTACTCACCAGTAGCAGCACCTGGAGTAGACCCTGAACCGACAGGTGGTGGCCTAATTGGACAGCACCCTGCCACCCCACATTGAAGATCCGCTGGACTACTGGGCAGCCAAACCGAATTTGTGGCCGCAACTTGCCAAGTTTGCACTGGAGAAGCTCTTCTAGCTGGCCAGTAGTGTGGCATCAGAGCGGGTGTCCAGTGTGGCGGGGGCCATAATGACCTCAAGGAGAACTCGCTTGTCCACCCAAAATGTGGAGAGACTCACCTTTGTCAAGATGAGTCAGGCATGGATCAGCCAGGATTTCCACATACCAATGCCTGATGCATTAGATCAGCCATGACGCCTCATCCAAACTTTGACAAATGAGTCTGGCTTCTTCTGGCTACCTGCCTCAGCTACTATTCTGATGCTGCCACCCACCTGATGCCACACATCTGCTGCCAGCTGCTTCTTCTACCACCGACCATCTTTACCAGTGACTGGTATTGCCACCCAACTCCCCACTCTTCACTGGGCCATTATCTCCAGACTATGTCACCATGTCACTCTCTGGCTTGATGCTGCTGCCGCCACCTCCTCATTATGTCACCTAGCTGCCGACACCTCAAAATTATGTCATTGTGCCACTCTCCAGCCTAATGCTGCTGCCACCTCCACACTGTGTAATTGTGCCAATCTTTGACCTCCTCATGCTGCTGCCACCTCCATAAACCTGTCATTGTACCACTCTGTGGCCTACTCATGCTGCCACCACCTTCACCCTATATCATTGTGCCACTCTGTGGCCTACTCATACTGCTGCCATCTAACCACTCTCTCAATCGACCACCCTGTTTCCTAATGCTGTTTCCACCCTACACCACTCTATGAAGTTGCCACTATGTTTGGTTTTCCCCTTCTTTTAATCTGTCAGAGGGAATGAAAAGGGCAAACACAACCGATTGTGTTTTCAGAGAAGCCGTAAGGCCAGTATAACATGGTCCTTTGTTTGCATCAGGATTGTCTGATGATTAGGTAGCCAAAAGCAGGAGTGGATACAAAACACAGAAGACATGCAAATATTCCATTTACTTGTCATCTCTGTTTTGGATCAACTCCTATTTCTTTTCGGCTTTAGCAATTCTGATGGATTATGGACCGACTGAAAGTGGACACTGACGGATCAAAGGAAGGGCAAAATGATCAGTGACGTCAACACAAAATTACTGCCGACACCCTCTCCACTCTTTCGTGGAGGGGGAGGCTCTACATGTATCAGCGTTTAACAAAACAGGTTTTAACATAATCTGTGGCATCATCTGATGATGGTGTAAAAGGAGTGCGCTCTTTGACGCTATAGTGGGATCTTGGCCCTCAGCTCGGTTCTTTCTAGCTGGCACTGACATAACCCTGTCAGGCTGCGTTCCCACTTCAGTTATTTGGTCAGTTTTGACCCCGTAACTGCCCAGATAAGTGTGAAGTGATTCTAAGAGTGGTGCCAGTCATCTGCATGTCATACTAAATCACAGCATTGTTTCAATACCAAACCTCGCTCCCTATGCATATTTCCTCATGGCACAATGTTCTACAACACCATACAGGCTCACTGCAGCCAGGAATTAGCTGTTTTTTAATGCAATTCATCGCAAATAAATTCAGAATGAAACAAATTTTGGGGAAAAATTCGGTGAATCGGCCAAATTGCATTTTTTAGAAATTCTCTCATCTCTAGTGCTCAGACTTTGAAGTATCTGAAATTGAAAGCAGAGAGACTGAAGAAGAAAAACAAACAAGCTTTTGGCTTCATTGGAGCAGAGCAAACAAAAATGGACCTTCAATGTAGTCAGAAGATACAGGTATATAAAAACCTAACCTCAGCAAACTATTGCCTGCAAAGGTGTAAGACTATAGCACGCAGGTCAGAGAATACAACCTGTGTAACTAAGGATAGCAACGGAAGGTTGCAAGACGTAAGCTATACAGAGATAGCATTCAGCAGATCAGAACACCCATTAAAACTATAATTTTGTATAGGCCTAGCTTATATAGTAAATAGCCTGCCAGCAGAAAACATGTGAATTACATTGCAGCAACCATAGGTCTGTAAAGACATTAGCTATTCAGCATGCAAAGTAGAAGCCATACTATGAGTACGGAACTGCATTAACCATACGTTTAAGCTATTTAAAGCATAGCCTATAGCACTATACAGTGATAGCATTCAGGGATAATAAGGAAAATCCTATTTCTTACAAAACATGGAGTTAAACTCTACATAACCTAGAAATATACTTATCTTGAGGAGACAGCCTGAATGTCCGCCTGTCCTATGTCTCATCGGACAGAAAAAACACAAGGGAGTGGAGTGGAGGGGCATTGACATACCATAGACATGCTCATTAAACATTCTGCCTGTCCTACCAGTTCGCAGGGCGAGATTCACCCATATTGTGCTGCTGGAAAGGATCCAAGGGAACCCATTTATGTCGAAGGTTTGGAAGGGGATGTTGCACATGAAAACTAGAAATCTATTTCTTTCTTGTATTTGCAACCTTGTTGAAATGAATGAACCCTAGGAATAAAAAGCTTATGTTTTTTCTTCTTTGCCTGCAGGACTTAAAGGGGGGTTCCAATCTTAGACGGCTATAGCTTATTGATAGGATTTTATAAATTTCTAATAGTTGGGAGTCCCACCTTTCGGACCCATTGTGAGCTGGTTGCCAAAAGTCTTCATGCAGAACAGACTAGTTTGAAATCCAATAGAAGATAATAGTAATTACCATGCAAGCGCTGATTTCTAAACGTTGGGACCCATTAGGAACTCGCAGCCGAACGTCTTCATGCAGAACACAGTCTAGGTAGCGCTTGCACGGTAGTCACCATTCCTTCTATAGGATTTCTGAGTACAGCTGAGTGAGTGCGCTTGGCTGTACTTAGAATTTCTTTTGAAATAAATGAAGAGCACCAAGCAAGTGTGACTGCCTTCTCATGCTGCACAGAGACTCTCAGGGGTGGAGCTATAACTGTTAGACATTTATGACATATAAGGTATACAAGGACCAACAAATATCACCACGTGTCATTGCTATATAGTGATTAATGCCACCCTTATTTTATTGACCAATTCAGTATACCAAGACCAATATTGCCAATAATAACAATATACAAAGACCAAATAATACCGCCATATATCACTTCCATATAGTGATTAATACCATCATACTGTTACTCATCAAATTTAATATACCAAGACCAATACCAATAACAACAATATACAAAACCAAATAATACTGCCACATTTCACTACCACATATCACCACCATAAAGTGGCTAAATAATACCACCATACTGTTACTGAGTATAAACCGACACACTAAGATCAATATGGGTGCCAAACACTGACTATATAGTCGTAGACATCAGTTGTACATAGGCTCTCTGCAGATATATACAGTGCAGTGATTACAGTGCAGTTACATTCAGTGACTCACAATTGGCTTCTTCTATAACTGGAGTCGTTCACTTTACCATCTGTACCCAGCCCAAATCTCCATGACGTCTCCTGGCCATGACTCTTCCCTGAAGAACTTTCCATAAAAACATTTTTGACTACTTTTTTTCAAAAATCTTCCCACCTGTGCCCCCATGTATACAAACTCCCCATCCATAGTGTCCCAAATGGTAGTAATGAACTGCTTGGTGCCCCACACAGTAATACTACCTCCAAGCATTGAATGTGCCCTCAGACAATTATAGGGCTCCCATTTGTACCACCAGTAGGTTAGTAGGTTGACCCCCAATATAGTAGGTAGCTACACACCATATAGTGGGCCCCCCTCCTCCTCCAGCAGGTAGATGCTTCTTTCAGGTAGGTTATCCCTCCAAAATAAGTTAAGCGATAAAATGAGGCAGGCTTTTAATATTAAGTACTTAAAATCTCCATTAGGTAAACAGGCCCCCATTAGATATGGAGGTTGGTAGACTCTTAATTAGATAGGTAGGTAGGTAGGGAGCTCCCCTTGTAGTTAGGTAGCCCTCTTGATACGTAGGTTGGTCCCCTGGTAGATAGGGGTATATAGGTTGCCCCAGTAGGTAGGTAGATATATAGGGCCCACCATTACGTAGGTATATAGAGCCCCTCAGTATGTAGGTAGGTATATAGGTCCCCACAGTAGTTAGGTAGATATATAGAGTTCCCCCAGTAGGTAACTAGGTATATATAGCCCCTTCAGTAGATGGCTAGGTGCCCCCAAATAGGTAGATCAATAGATAGATCCCTACCAAGTAGATAGGTATATAGAGCCCCTTCAGAAGATAGTTAGGTATATTAAGTGCCCCCAAATAGGTATGTCGAAATATAAATCCCTACTATGTAGCTAGGTATATAGGATCTCCCTGTAGGTAGCTAGGTATATAGGGTCCCTTTAGTTAGAAATAAAAGCCTCCTTGCCAGTAGGTAGGTTGATTTAAAGGGCCACTTCAGTAGGCAGATAAGTATATAGTGCCCCCTAGGGGCGGATCTAAAGACTCATGGCCAAAACTTCAGTTAGAGCGGGCCTACCCATCTACCCCAGCGCAACTAGACTAGCACCACTAATTTTCTCTCACAACAGGTTTCCCCCCTCCTATGTTTAACGTGATGGATGTCTGCAGTGTAGCATGCCACAGAAAATTATTTCTGCTTAAAAGGATTGTCTAATAGAAGAAAATTCATTTTAATTAAGGCCAGGCGCCAAGAAAAAAAAAAACAAGTTATACAGCCAAAGTGTCTGTGCCATTCTGATCCGCCCACCCACTTCCAAGAGGATGTGCAGTCAATTGAGATAATCAGCACGGTAGGGAACACTCGTAAGCCTGTTCTTCCCATTAAACTTGTGCAACAAAAGGGTGGTAGATGCCAGTGGCCATAGGGACCCGTTGTTTCACAGTTTGACTGTGCCCCGTATGGCAGTACCAGCAGTACGAACGGTGCTCTGCTTCTGTTAACTGCAAGTCATACACATTTGAGTCAATAATTTGACTGTTTCCTGCTTTTGACATTGGCAGCTCATGAAGAAAGTCACATGTCATGTACTGAGTTGGTGGATATATAAGGTGTGCGATACATAGACTTTCTTCACACATATCCTTGTTGCTATAATGAGTAAAAGAGCGATTTATCAAAGTAGCAAAAAGAGACTATTATTTGCTAAGTGTATAGTCAGTAGGCAAATGGCGCCACTGCAAACAAGCGATGTGGAAACTGTGTAGCAGCACTTGTCATTGATATAAAAAGTGAATGTTGTCTACAGAGCTGCGCTAGGACGAACAATTTAGCAGTGGAGCAGCTTCCTGACAAAGTGAACCAGAGAGCTACCACACATGTGAAACCTACTGCATATGGAGTGTCAAAGCAGACTGATAGTTGTTACTTCAGTAGAAAAGGCTTTAATTGTTACAGCAGTATTGGAATTAGATCTCTGCTGATTGGCAAATGGTTGCCTTTTCCAATGAGTTAAATTTTTTGTTTCATTGAAAAAATAGACGTTAGTGTGACAAGTGAGAAACATCAGGGACCAAAAACCCTGTAACCATTTCTGGAAGAACACAAGCTGTTGGTGGCAGTATTAGGCTGCGTTTTCACGGCAAAGACCGAAAACCGGGCGGAAGAATGAACATGTTCTAAGTTGTTCAGACCGCTGGCGGTGTAAAAAACCGTCCGCCGGAAAATCTCTGCAGTGTGGACTGCTGCACGGATTCTCCATTGAAGTCTATAGGGGAGCGTTGCATGTTGGTTTTCAGACGGTTTGTAAAACCGCTAACCGTATGAAAAACCGACAAATAATCTGTGCCGTGGGAACAAGCCCTTATGGTCTGTGGAATGTTTTCATGGCATTCATGTAAAAGGCACTCTCAACCAATTTGGATATAGACTCATTGTTACAAATCATGTACACCCATACATACTGATTGTCTTCCCTGGGGCAGATGTGTTCTTCCAGCAAGACAATGCGACATGTCACACAGCTAGAAAAGTCCAACATTAGTTGGAAAGCGCATTACATGGTTTCAAAGTATACCTGGTCCTTAATTCCCCAGACTTGAACCCAATTGAACATCTGTGGGACTAACTCGATCATCGTGATGGCTCTATGGACCCCCCCCATGAATGTCCAGCACCTGTGGGATGCAGTCAGCATGGTTTCAGATACCTGTGACAACCTACCAGGACCTCATTGAGTCACTGATATATGTGCTGCAGGTGGCAGTCACTCTGGTAATAAGCTGATGGTCATAATAATTTGACTTGACTGTGTGTATTCTTCAACTTGGTTGTATATTGACCACCCTGATGCTTCAAGAGCAAAATAGTATGTGGAGCCATCGATAACTTGCAGAACAACGCTGTTTAGTGAGAACTACACTAATGTCAGGCCAGAAAAGTCCTCCGTTCCATGGCTGCAGGAAAGAAACCCACTTTAATGGGAATTGTATTAATGCCAAGATAAACTTATAATCCATCGCTTGGACATTTTTATAAATAGATGTTGAAATTCTGTATCAAAAACAAAAACATGCTGTAGAAAAATTCAGTGCATAAATCGAAACCATGTGTGTTATGGAGTTTTTTCGCCATAGGCATATGAAATAGGCTATGAATATAAACATGTGTGAAGATAAACCAGGCATGAAGAGGTAAGGAGGCCATTGAAGAGGGTGGATTTGAGGAGGCCCCAGGGCCTGTGCTTATTACCTAATCCCTAGTCAGACCGTGACCAGGGAACCTCTACAGGGTTTACAAATAATTTTTTGGGTTTCACAGCATGTTCTATGGTATGGTCATTGGCACCACTAAAAAGTACACCTTGTTCCACAAAAAAACAAGCCCTCATACTGTATGTTAATATAGATGGAAATAGAGAAAGTTATGGCTATTGGATATCGTGGGGTTGTGGGGGGGGGGGGGGAGAAGAACCACACAATGCGTGTCAAATCTGGCTTCGGCCTGAAGAGGTTAATCCACTGGAGGTCTCGCCAGTCTTTGCATAAAAGTGCCACGTGGCTGCTGCCGATAGTCAGTGGCTTTAGTGGTCATGCACCATTCGATTGACCTCACCACTCAGTGATAGCAACACTGATGCCAATGGTACATCAATGGACACACGACTGCAGCAGTCAATCAGTGGCCTTGGCAGTCAATTACCATTTTATTGATATCTGTCATCCATCAATGATGAGTGATGATAATAGAACGGCTGAGACCATTGATTAGTTGCAGTAGTCATTTGTTAACTGTATGTTAACAAAGACCAGAAAGACTTCTGTTGGATTAAAGAGGTTGGGATGTTTTTTATTTTATATATATAGCGGCAATTTTTAATTTTCATAGGGAAATGGACGACCCCTTTCACAATTACTCAATAAGGTGTTTTTACTGAAACGGCTTCCAGTAATCTGATAATATGCAGGGACTCCAGATTCTAAAACATTATATCTGCTGATTACCGGCAGAGAAATAACATGCAGACATGAATATACAAATACTAGATCACATCTGCCTCTAGATTAACTCTATTCTCATTGCCATGACACTTACATTTGTGCATACAAAACAGAGTAAACAATTTATTCTTACATAGCATCATTGTGTGAGCACTGCAGGTTCACTTTAAGTGAGTAAATAAAAGGGTCATACTAAAAATCATGAAGAAAAAGAATGAACATTATTAATAAGTAATATAGAGCTAAGGAGAAGTAAAGAAGGTTTCAGTGTAAATAAAAGGATTGAATAAATAGGATATATGAAGAGTTCATTGTGTAATGAACATATATTCCATAGAAACAGATGTGCAGCACTTTACCTGTGCATGATAGGTGGGGAATGAACAGGACATATAGGCAGTTTATAGTGAAATGAACACATATTCTCATTACAAACAGTTTATCTAGCGACTGTTTACCTGTACCTGATAGGTGGGGAATGAACAGGATATATAGGAAGTTTATTAGTGAAATGAAACCATATCACCCCTAAAACAGGTGCACTAACACTCCTTACCTGTACCTGGATAGGTGGGGAATGAACAGGACTCATTGCCTCGCTGTTTATCAGTGCTAAAAGAATTCACACTATCTCCATCAGATACCGGTGTATAGCACTTTCATGTGTGTGTGTGTGTTAGGTGGCAGGAATGACAAGGACTATATATGGCCTCGTTTATTACTGCTGAAATGAACGCCAGATTCCATAGATAAGGTGTCTAGCACTTTACTGTGCACATGATGGTGGGGTACAATAAACACGGTCTTATAGTCAGCTTTATAGTGAATGAACATACATATTACACCTAAACAGGTGCCCTAACACTTTTACTGTAACTGATCAGGTGGGACCAATGAAAGTCAGGATTATGCAGTCAGTTTATTAGTGAAAAGAACCATATTCCACTAGAAACCTCGGTGTCTATCCCTTTTACCTGTGCATGATAGGGGGGAATGGAACAGGACTAGTGTATAGGCTGTTAAAGTGAAATGAACGCATATTCCATAGAAAAAGGTGTCTAGCACTTTACTCGTGCATGATAGGTGGGGAATGAACAGGATATATAGGCAGTTTTTAGTGAACAATGATTCCACTTGTACGGTCCATACCAAACAAGTCGTGTCTAGCACTTTACCTGTACATAGGGGATAAGAATTAAACCCAGGTAGTCTCTAATGCAAAAGTTTATAGTGAGCTCGGAACACTACTTTTATAGAAACAGGTGCTATTTTTTAGGTAATGATGCATGAGTTCTCGAGCAGTGTATAACTGAATACCTACTGTATAAGGTACCTCTAGAGTTTCTGTTGTTTTAGAGATGGTTTGAAAATGCTATATTTGTTATTGATTTATATTACTTATTTCTATAGCACTGCTGTATTCTTCAGTTCTGTAGACAAAACCCAGACGCTGATTCTGTATTCTTTGTTAGAATTCACACATTTTCCATATAAGCATGAAGCTCACTCAGATGTGAATGTGTCATTGGTAATGCACCTCAATTATTAATTTAGAAAATATGACTTTTTCCTTTCGTGTGGATAAGAATTGAAGATTAACAGGATATTTTAAGCATTTATCTGTAGTGCATTTAGCACAGATTATCCGACACTATAGGCAGATAACATATTTGGTTACTCTCTGTTTTTAGACCTGTATAAGTAATGATATATATTTTTCGCGCTTGGGTACAGGACTAACTTGTGCATCTAGTTTCTAATTAGGAATGAACAGCATAGTACATTAAAATAAATTGCATACTTGCCAACCCTCCTGGAATACATACAACGCGTTGGCTCATCAGTCACGCGCCATTAAGGACGAGATGCTGGAGGAATGGTGGCAGCAGGGCGATGTTTATTTTTTACACTACACTCCCCCTAAACTCGCTGCCACCATTTGTGGGCCCTTCCCCCTGGAGGGGATCTGTGGCATTCTCAAAACATGCGCGCGTGGTCAGTGGCGCCGAGATTGATCAGCAGTTCGACTTTGCAAGATGGAGCGTGCTCTGTGCTTGTAACTTTCACGCAGCGGCGATCCCTGCCTATACTGAAAGTAGTTCGGCATAGACAGCGTGATAATCTCACTGCTAATTGATTTGATCCGTCTTGGGACCGGACAGAGGGACCCCTCATAAGACGGATACCTAAAAGACGCCCTAAGTAACACATGGAGTGTATACTCCGTGTGAACAAGCCCTTAGAGTGAGAGATGTCGGTAAGAGTGGTGTGGGAGAGGTGAGAGGAGGTTAAAATGGTGTGGGGAGTTTTTTTTGTAGAGTGGAGGGTGAGGAAGGGCGGTTTAGAGTGGGAGGTGAGAGGGTGGTTAGCGTGGTGGGTGGTCAGAGTGGGAAGTATGAAGTTGCAGCGTGCAAACCAGGTTGGGCTTATGCGGCACACAGTATTCTGTCTTAGTAATGCTGGGTAATGCCCATCGCCTCCACATAAGTGCCATATCCAGCTTTCCTATGACAGTAGCATTGGTGAATCACCACATTTCCTGCATGCTGATAGATATCCATGTTCAGGAAAGTGGGATGACGACGATCCTACACCCAGCTTTCCTGATGCTTTGGGTATTCAGCCTAAGTATGTGTATTTTGTGTAATGTATATTGATTTACAGGTTCGGATTTGGATTCATCGAAGTCCATGTGGACTACGTCTGATCAAACACTTGGCTCTATATATTTAATAAAATGGGCTTAGTCGGGAGTGTTTATTTACAATAATAACTGGATTTTGTTTTTGTACTTATTCGGGTCTGTCTTTTTATCCCTATTTATTCTAGTGTTAGAAATGGATTGGCGTCTGTAACACTCATTCATTACTGTTATGGTCTTTGTGCGTGTGTCAGCAGCTGTCGCGCTTTTGGCATCCCATGGACTGACACTAACCCCCGTGTTCTCAGTTTACACCAGTACCCAATGAACAAGGGTACGGCAAAGAGACTGTGTACACTGTCAGAATCTCTCATCGGTGATGTCCGCTTATGGGTACGAGCTGCGGGCTGGTAATTTGTTGTAGGAACGGGAAGGCACCAGGTATGTAGTTAGACCTTCCCATTCTTGTTAGTATCAGGCTGCAGCTGTTGGTTTTACCTTGGCTGGACGATTGGTCGCTAGCGCTGACAGCTCCTACTCCACTGACAACATCATTGGCCACTATTAAATTCACTGCTCAAACTATTTCACTATGTTCTATCTAAAAGGCTGCCTCCAAAAACTTGTCCACTCTCCCCTTATGAACTCTCGCCTCTAATCTCCTTCACCCACCATTAGTTTTATTCTGTTGAGTCAACTGAAGGTCACACACAACGCGAAGTAATAAAGGGCAACATTTTCACTTAGAAATGTGGTAAGAAAAAACATTTATCCATGGGCCTAACCTTCTAGTCATCAGGAATTGATAACACTTACCTTTGAGTTTCCAATTACAGGCTGTGTTTGCCAAAATACGTGAATTATCGGGGAGCTGTCATCTCTCGTACACTTAAATCTTTACATGTTCCTTCCCATCGTTCAGCACAGACAGCTTTTTGTGTGGCATCACAAGTTGATACTTCTACATACCATATAATAAACCACAGAGCTCATATAAGGATACTGGAGTTGGTCATGGCTTGCTGGTCCAATTTGTCCCACACACCTTAATGTACAGGGTGCTGTGTCTAAGAAGAACCGGCAAGGGCTGAAAAAATCCCAAGAATAGTTCTAACTGTTCCCCTGAAATACAACAAAGGGTTTTTTAGTCCATAGAATAACTAACTTCTTATAGTTAGTTCAGTGCAGTGCGAAGAACAAAAGGAATTGGGTCTTGCTAGTGCTACTGCTCTCATATCTTCAGTCTCATCACATGAGCAAAATTTTTCACTTGCTTTCAAAGATTAAAGACTTCAACCATTCTCAGAATGATGATTTTTTTATACCTGAGTTTGTTAGAGTTTTGCCCATGTGTTCCCCGTTTTGCCCCCAAACCTAATAAGGTAAGGGGGCCGTTCTCTCCTGGAAATAATTGGATCAGATTTGAAGTAATCTATGAAGGAAGATTGATGGAAGATACTATTTTCAAAAAATTTTGGGGTTTCCTTCCAAATGTTATTCGTACGTTTTTGTTGAAAATTTTTTCCCCATTTTTGTAGCGTTTTGCATATTTACAATTTTTTTTTAATTTTTGTGTTCTAAAGTCGTATCTAGTGTTGAGCGATTATTATCGACAAAGTTGAAATCGGCACGTTTTTTTTGTTGATCGGATTTTTTCGATCACCGATAATTTTTGGTTAAAATCTGCCATAATCTATTTAAAATCGCCAAATTTTCGGCGTTCCTGTTTTTGGCGCCCGCAAAAACCTTGGAAATAGAGCGGGGAGTGGGTGTGCGACCAGCTGGGATGTGATGGTTGTGTTGGCTGGAAAAATCACTTTACCTCGTTTTACATAGAAAAGCCCCTTCCTGTTCATGATCAGTGTGGTTTGGGGTTTATAAGAGCAGGACGTTGCTCAGTCTCTCTCAAAACGCTCAGTGAAAGTTCTCTTTGTTCCCCCAGCAACTAGAAAGGGAGTGGAAAAATTGTGCAGCCCAACTCTGCTTTTGATCCTGCATTGAAATGGTTTTTTTTTTAAAACATTTTTTGGCCAGTTTTTGGTGAAATATTGTTTTAAATTTTGGGGCGGCCTGTATTTTAATTTTAAAGGATACAAATTTTTTTAGTAATTGCGGGTGTTTTTGATGGGTGCAAAACTCCCCTTTTATTATTTTTGTACATTTTTTAAAATTAGGGTTTTTTTTTCCTTTGGCGCAGCTCGTTTTTTTTAAAAAGCCCCACTTTGTTTTTTTAAAATTGGTTCAAAACTTTTCTAGTCACTGCAAAAGGGTGGAAAAAACCACTTTTTTTATCCTTACAAAATTTTAATTAGGTTTAGTTCACTTTGGCCCCAGGCCCTTTTTTGGGGTTTAAAAGACCCAAAACCCTTGTACGGGAAAATTCCCTTTAAGAAAATTTGCTAGTAATTGCGGGGGGGGTTTTCTTATTTCCATAAAACCCCCCGTTTTTTCCCCGTATACATTTCAAATTGGGTTGTTTTTTTTTACTTTGGGGGGCCCGGTTTTTGTTCATAAGAGCCACCTTTGGGAAAAAATTTAATACAAAAATTTCTTTGTGTCACCGCAGGTGTATTTATAGTTGAAAAAACCAAAGTTTTTTTTATCCTTTAAAAATTTTTTAAATATTTTGAAATTGCACGTGGTGGGGCCCTTTTTTTTTTCAAATGCCACGTTGTACGAAAAACCCTGATAAAAAAAATTTTCTAGAAAACTGTTTTCGTTTGTCTTTCCCGCAAAAAACGCTTTCTCTCCGTGTAATTTTGAATAGTTTTATTGCGCTATTTTAATTCGGTAGGGGCCCCTTTTGTATATTTTTTGGGTTGAAAACTATAAATTTCCCCTACCCTACTGGGCAGTTTGAAAAACCCTTGGGACGGAAGGAAGAACACTGTTAAATTTTTGTCTTACGGTTCTTTCACCAGCCGCATTCAAAAGGAAATTCGCTAGAAAACAATTCATTTCTAACCCTTTTTTTTGGCTGTGGGGAAAATTTAGAGGGTTTTAAAGAATAGTTTGGGGATTTGCCGTTTTTTTAATAAAGACTTTCAAAAACTTTTCCCATCCCTTCTTAAATTTTTATTTTTTCGGAACTTTTGGGGGAAATGCGGGTGGTAAATGAGCAAAGAGGGGGGTGGACTTTGGAGGTAGGGTTTCGGGGAAAAAGGTTTGCTCCTTCCGTGCGGGCGACAACACCCCATGCTGCGGTTGTGGGTTGCGGGGACCGCCCGGGCCCTTTTTCATCGCTGGGTCGGGGCCCCTGTGAATTTTCAGAAAACGAACAGCGTCCCCAAATTATGTTTTCAGTGGTTAATGAAACCCGCATCCGCATCTTACCTCCTCATCCTCCCATAAAGGGCCCCACAAATTTTCGCTCGACCCCATCCAACATGAAGGAAGGAGCCCAATGTAAACCCGTGTACCCCCCACTGTGGATTTTCCCATTTTCTGAAGCCTTTTTTGATGACAAAATGGGGGGTTAGGGTCGGGAAGGCATTTTAAAAAGATCAAGAGGCCAAAGAGGTTGTTTTGGGTCTCCCTCTGACCCCATTTTAGTTGCCATCAGAGGAGGAGAAGGGGGAAAGCCGGTCAATCGGCAAAAATTGGGCGGTCGGAAAACGCCTTGCAGGCCTCTTGCTTGTAGCCCCCCAGCCCCTGGAGGGCAAATGTCAGGGACGACCAATCACCTGGGTTGTTGGGATGATAAACGACACTACGGATCTAACTTTGTCTTTTAAACCCAAAATTTTGCTTGCGGCCCGGCCTTCATCACTGAAAGGGGGGAAAACGAGGGGGTTGTGTCGTGGGGGTTTCCCCCCTCAAAAAGGGAGGGGGGCGGCCCGCAAAAGTCCGCGAAAACACCGTTCCCCCGTTTAAATCGCCGTTGAAAAGGTCCGGGACCATTTCAAGTCGGGGGCCTTTTTGAGCAACCCTCTGATTCCCCCAACAATGCATATGGTTTTTTTGCCTTTAAACGCATCAGTAGAGGCAAGGTGTTTAACCACCACCAACATTTCAAAGTCACATGCAAAAAAGCATGATTAAAAAGGGGAGGCAACCTTGGAAAAAAAAGGCCACCCCTTTTTGCGGGGCTTCCAACCACTGTCAAACCCTCTGTTCTGCCTCCCCCTCCTCCGCCCCCCACCAGGGGTTCCTCGCTGCCCATTCTCCCCAAGTCATGATCAGGGGATCAGCCCCCGTTTCACCTAAAACCGTCCCCCGAGTTCCAAAACCAGCACCACCAGAGACCCATCCAAACCCATTCCCCTTTCCCAAACCATTTTGACACCTGCACACCGTAAACCCGGCCAGTTTTAGCACCCAGCCTTCTGTCTTCCAGGTTTGGGAGCAGAAGAAACATTTTAAACCCAAAAACCATCCCAAACCCAAAAAGCCTAAACGTGGCATTGCCAGGCTTTTTGGGCCCTTTGGGAAAAGGTTTCCTTTCCCTTTTGGTTGGGCACAGATGGGTTTCCCCCCCGTCATTGGGCCCCTTGGGCCCGCCCCCCCAAAAAAAGATTGGCCCGGGAGGCCCTTTCTTTGCCAGAAAAGCCGTCCCTGCCCGGGCCCGCCCGTGTAAACTAAAAATTTTTAATCGGTTGTAGCATCTGTGTCCCGAAAAGTCCATCAAAAAACCCCCAACCCTGGGGCCATAAGCACGGGGCCCAAGGGCCCCTATGTCCCCCTGTGCAGTCACTGGGTGGCTGGGGGTTTTCCCCTTTGGGGGTGGTGGTGGCTCTCGGCTCGGCGCAACGTCTTCAAAAAACCCCCAGGGTGGTGCGGGTTCTTTTCCCCCAAAGGGGCTCTGGGGCATCAGGTGCCCAGAGAAACCAGGCCGGTTGAAAATTTAAAAGTTTTTGGAGAAACCCTCCAACACAGGTCAGGAGTGTGGACGGCCCCCGCAAAAAGGGGCCGGGGCGTGGCGGGTTGGGCAAGAAAACCTTTTTCCGGGGAAGGGGGTGTGCGGGTAACGGTCGAAATCTGCTGGCCCCCCCTTAAAATCGTGGCCCGGAGCACACCCTTTCCCCGGGACATGTCATGAACCTTTCGTCCCGAAAAATTTTTAAGCGCTACCCTGGGGTTTTAATGCCTGCGGGGGAAGGCTGAGGTCTGAGTTCGCACTTCCCCGTTCCACCCCGCTTCGGGCCCCCCCTGGCTGCGTTTTCCCGTGTTTAGCTGGCCCCCCTTCAACCCTCTCATTGTTTTTCGTGGCAACAAAGCTGGGGAAATTCCCCCCTCCCCTTGGGCCCCGCGATTTTTGGCAGCAGCACAATGCCCTTACGCGTACGAAGTGAAAACCCCTTTTCCCGACAACAGGGGGTGCAGACCCTCGGGGGGGTTTGAGCCAAACCCAGAGTGGAGGCAGGTGAAAGAGCTCTGCCCCCATCTTTGCGTTTTTTAAGAAAACCCCAAAATGGTCCCTGCGGGCAATGCCCTTGTCAGCATAGCATTGGGTTTACTTTGTTCTGGAACGAGCGGTTTGGGCACTCTGAAACATCCCGGTCCCCCCCGCGCGGGGAGGGGGAAGGGCCCCAGATGCGGAAAAAAGGGCCTTTCTTTCCGTCGAATCCTCAAACCCCACAGTTTTTACAATTTTATTTTGGGCTTTATAAAGGAGTGGGTTTGGGGTCCAAAGGGGTATTTCAAGGTGCGCTTCCCGTTTTTTCAGGGGTGCATCATCTAGGGAAGTCAGGGCTGTGTTGAAAAACTGTTTCCGGAGGAAGCGAAGGAGAAAGGTTTTTTCCCGGGCCCGACGTTTCCCGACGTCCCGGCCCTTGGGGAAAAAGGTTTTGGGGCGAAATTTGAGGGGGAGGAGGAAGGGTGAGGGAAAATCAGTTTGCTAGGGGGCCCCTCGACCCCCGGGCTTTTGGGGAAAACAAGGCTCCATCCCCTCACATGATGCTTGGATGCTCCATTTTTCCCCCCAACATGATCTGCATTAAGGGGCCCTCAAACTGAACAACAGTTACGGGGGGCCCCCCTCCTGGTTCCCCCCGGTTTCAAAACAAAAAATCAGCACTTTCCTTCCCCCCCACCCAAAAAGAGAGTAAAATGCAAAAATGGAGACCTTTTCGGATTTTTTAAACAATGGAGACTTTTGTTTTTTTTCTGCTTCACGTTCTTCAAATGTCACGGTGGAACAATTTTCAGCGACGTGACAGCAGTAAGTGCCAAATTTGCCCCAGCGGTAGCCCAGCAGCAGGGAATTTGGCAGAAAAACCCAATGGGGGGGCCCCGGGGAAACTTTATTTACCCCTCACCCAAAGCATGAAAAGCAGGGCACACATAAAACCCCAGAAAGGGCCAGCTTAAAACATGGGGGCACGGGGCATCTGGTCTTTAACCCATGTTTTTTGGGTTTGACTTTGGGGATCCCAAAATTTGGGTGGGGAAAGGCCCGGCTCGCTCGCCCCGCCAAAAGAGGGTTTTTTGTCCCCGCCCAGCAGCCCGCGTCCCTATCTGAGCGGACCTTTTACACAGCTGGAGATTTATTACGAAAAAAACGGGATCCGGCTTTCCACAGATAATGGGGGATCGTTTGACTTTCATCAAGAATTTAATCAGGCATGGGTCTTGTGGTTGTGCCCCAATTGCCCAGGTCAACCCATTTGTTCCCGGCTAATTTACATTTCCCTTTTTAAACAGAAATGGTCCTCTTGAAAAATGTTTTTAAAATGATCATTTTTTCTCTGCAAAATTTTTTTTTTCAGTTCCAAAAAGATGTTTTGCTGGTTTTTTCGTGTGGGACTGTAAAAAAACAAAAAAAGGTTCATACAAAACCGTATTCCATTTACCCCCACTTTATTTTAGAATTTTTTTGCTTTTCCCAATTTGGGTTTTTAGGGCATGGGTTTCTGTGAGATACAGCTTTAATTATGGTCCTTTGAACAGAAAAAGTGGCTTCTAATGGGAAATTTTTTTCCCTCCAATTTTTAATAGTGGCTGAGAAGTTTATATTTATTAAAATTTTTTTTTGGCATGTTGCTGTGAGATACAGCTATAATCATGGTTTTTTGGAAAAGAAATGTGGCTTTTAAAGGGGATTTTCCCCCCACAATTTTTAACAGTGGTTGAGAAGTCTTTTTATAATTTTTGGGTTGCTTTTAAAAGCAGCAAAACTACAGGTCCTATTCTTAAAAAAAAAAAGTTGTTTCTAACAGACTTTTTTTCCCTTTACAAAAATCAAAAATGGCTCCCAAGGGTTTAAAGGTTTTTTAAATTTTTTTTTTGGGGGGAAATTTTTCTGTGAAAAGTTAGTAATACAGGGCCTATTTTAAAAAATTGGGGTTTTTAACCCGGGCATTTGTTTTTTCACAATTGGGCAAAAGTGGTTTAAGGGTCCCTGTTTTGAATTTTTGGGGAATTTTGCTGTGAAACAGCTAACTACGGTCCTATTCTAAAAAATGTGGTTTCTTTTAAAAGAATTTGGGTTTTCACAATTGCATAAAATGGCTCAAAGGGGCATTTTTTGAATTTTTTTTGGGGCCCTTTTGCTGTGGGAAAAGCAGGGTTTTTTACAGGTCCCAGTGAAAAAAAAATGTGGTTTCTAACAGACATTTGTTCTTCACCAAATTTTCCAAAAATGGCTCAAGGGGGATGTTTTGAATTTTCGGAGGGATTTTGCTGTGGGAAAAGCGCTTACTACAGGGCCCCATTGTAAAAAAAGTGGTTTTTTAACAGACAATTTTTTCTTCCCCAATTTTCAAAAAAATGGCTCAAGGGGGATGGTGCGTCAAAAAAAGGGAAATTTTTAAAAAAATACTTGTTTTTTTCAAGGGCCTAAAAAAAAGCAAAAATTCCCCGTAAATGAGACCAAAACCCCTTTAATACAAATTAAAAAAAAATGAAACAAAGGGCGTGGTGGGATTCCATTTCCCAATTTTTAAAAAATTTTTTTATAGAATTAAAATACAAAAAAAAATTTCATGACAAAATACTGATAAAAATTATTTCTTTTGAATTTTTAAAGGGGGGTACAGGAAAGGGCTTTAACCAAAATGAAAGGGTTTCCCCGGACTGGGTTTTGTCAAAGTCCCTTCAACAAAAAAGGTGGTTTAAAAAACTCCTTTTTTTGGCACTTTTTAAAACTGTGGGTCAGACAGGTTTAATGGTTTACTGCGTCCCGGGGACAAAAGTCCATGGCCAGTTCAACAAAAAGGTGGTTTTAAAAAATCCTTTTTTTTGGCCTTTTTCTTTTTAAATTTTTTGGGGCATGGGAGGTTTGGGGGTCAGCTTGGCCCAGGACAGAAAATAGTCAATATCCAGTTCAAAATAAAATGGTGGTTGAAAGACTTTCCCTTTTTTCCGGGGACTTTTTAATCTGTGGGTAAGACAGGGTTTTAAAGGGCTTTTGCGGGCCCGGCAGGGATAGTCCAAGGGCCGTTTTAACTAAAATGGTGGTTCAAAAACTCCCTTTTTCCCGGGCCCTTTTTTTAAACTGTGGGTCAGACAGGTTTAAAAGGGCCCTCCCGTGGTAAGAACAGGTTTAGTCAATGTCCATTCAAAATAAAATGGTGGGTTTTAAAAAGGGCTCCTTTTTCCGGGACTTTTTTTTTTCTGTGGGTCATGCAGGTTTTAGGGGATGGGTGCGGGCCAGAAAAAGATATAGTCAATGTCCCGTTCAACAAAAAGGTTTGGTTTTAAAAAAAACCCTTTTTCCGGGGACTTTTTTTTAACTGGGTTCAGACAGGTTTAAAAGGGGCATGCTGGGGTTTCCCGGAAAAGGGTTGTCAATTTCCAGGGTTTAAATAAAATAAAGGTTAAAAAAATTTCGCCTTTGGGACTTTTTTTAAATTTTTGGGGGGCATGCTGTGGTACAAGCAAGGATAAGTGAATGGTCTGTGATTTTCTTTCTGTGGCTTTTATAACCTAAGTGTGTTGCCTATGATGTAGCACGTATTGATTGTTGTGGATATTAATTCCAGCTTCTCCAGCCCTGTTTAGGTGTAAGAATGAAGGTGTTGTTCCTCTCCCATAAAACTTTAATGGTCATCGGCGATAATCTATTATCGACTATCGGAAATCGTCTTGATAATTGCCGATATCGACTATCGACCCGATGATGATAGTCAACATAATCGCTCATCACTAGTCGTATCCAATAAATATATTTTACATCGACAAGCAAAAGGGTAATAATGTTCTGAACTTTTGACTTTCAGGCTCCTTATCTCACCATCTACTACAGTTTTCAACATGAGACTCCCATCATTTTATAGACAATCATCTTGGCTATCTCATACATAACTTTGACCTGCAACTATTTAGCATATGTTTAGTTCTGCAGATTCTTGTCATGTAACTGCATTGTTACGGTGTAATGGTCAGCGATAGTGGATCCGCTGGACCACCGCAAGCGATGGTATAACCAAAGTCACTATAATATAATAGTCAATATAGTCAATAGTCAATATAACCAAAGTCACTAATGACCTAGAAACTGCTAAAGCCTCATGCCACTACTCTGTGCTCCTCCTCTTAGACCTGTCCTCTGCCTTTGACACTGTCGACCATTCCCTCCTGCTGCAAATCTATCTCCTCCCTTGGCATCACAGACTTGGCTCTTTCCTGGATCTCCTCGTAGCTCACTGATCGGACTTTCAGCGTCTCTCATTCTCACTCCACCTCCTCCACCCGGCCTCTCTCTGTCGGTGTCCCCAAGGGTCAGTCCTGGGCCCACTACTTTTCTCTATCTACACCCTTGGCCTCGGTCAGCTCATAGCCTCACATGGCTTTCATTACCACCTGTATGCTGATGATACCCAACTCTACATCTCCGGCCCAGATGTCACTTCTCTACTCTCCCGGATCCCTGACTGTCTGTCATCCATTTCCTCCTTCTTCTCATCACGTCTCCTAAAACTAAATGTGGAGAAAACAGAACTCATCATCTTTCCACCATCCAACTCTACCCCTGCCCCTGATCTCTCTATTACAGTCAACGGCTCTACACTCTCACCGGTCCCGCAAGTCCGCTGCCTTGGGGTAATCCTAGACTCTGTGCTATCTTTTAAACCACACATCCAAACCCTCACCTCTGCCTGCCGCCTCCACCTGAAAAACATCTCTCGCATCCGCTCATTCCTCAACTATGACACTACAAAAATGCTGGTCCATGCCCTTGTCATCTCCCGCCTAGACTACTGCAACATCCTTCTCAGTGGCCTCCCAGCTAGCACCCTCACTCCCCTCCAATCCATCCTTAACTCTGCTGCCCGTCTTATCCACCTCTCTCCTCACTACTCCTCTGCCTCTCCCCTCTGCCAATCCCTTCACTGGCTTCCCATTGCCCAGCGAATTCATTTCAAGCTACTAACCATGACCTACAAGGCTCTCCATGACCTCTCCCTCCATACATCTCTGCCTAATTTCAAAATATCTCCCCTCACGCACTCTCCGCTCTTCACAGGACCTTCTCCTCTGCTCTACCCCTTATCAGCTCCTCACACAACCGTCTGCAAGACTTCTCCCGTGCTTCACCCACACTCTGGAACTCACTGCCCCAACATATCAGACTCTCCTCCACTTTCACCAGCTTCAAAAGCAACCTGAAAACCCATTTCTTCAGGCTTGCCTATAACCTTCACTAAACTTGTCACTACTTCCTCCACAGACATGTCTGCCCCTCACCTCCTGTCTCTTTCCCCCTCCTTGTAGATTGTAAGCCCTCGCGGGTAGGGTCCTCTCTCCCTCTGTCGTGCCAATTGTCATTATCCCTTATCACTGTACTCGTTTGACTTATGTAATGTATGTAACCCCCTCGAATGTAGAGCGCCCTGGAATCAATGGCGCTTTAAAATAAATAATAATAATAATAATAAAAAAGCCACGCCAGGGAGCGGAGTCTAAGTAGGTCCCGGTTTTCACCAGAGCCCGCCGCAAAGCGGCATGGACTTGCTGCGGCAGGAGTCTACCAGGTCGCTTCCTCTGACGTGGCTTGCCTGCGGTGGCAGCCAAGGGGGAGCGTGGCACAGAATCGTCAGGCGTAGGCGAAGTCGTGAACAGGCGGTAAGGTCAGGGCAGGCGTCAGAGGTTCGTGGTCAATAGGAGTAGTAAGAGGGTCAGGGCAGGTGGCAAAGGTTTGTTTTTATTAAACGTAGCAAGAGGGTCAGAACACCGAAGACAGTAGAGCACACTTCCAACGCTTTCTCTATAGGCTATGGGCACAATAGATCCGGCATGGAAGTGCTGGGGTGGTAACCTTATATAGGACCAGTGGCCAGCAATTAACCAATTACTGGAGCTTGTCCTTTAAATTTGAAAGAGCTGCCACACACGTGCGCTAGGGGGCGCTCGCGCGCACGGCAGCAGGCAGAGAGCCGCACGGAGACAGGAGCGTGGTCAGGTAAGTCCTGACCCTTGGGGAAGCGAGTGTGCCCACGGCCTGACATGCGCACCGCGGCGCCACGCTCCCGGAGTGGGAGGGGACGGATGGGACACGGGTGTGCCCGCAGCCCGACCCACGGATGCGGGACCACCCGTGACATACGGTTTTGCTCTTGGTGGTGAGACAATCTTTTTCTTCTTGCATATAACAGATTATAACCTGTTCTCACATTCCCTAATAGCTCCGTGTGTTCTTAAGCTGATTCCCAAGTGAAAGGTCACTGGTTTGAGCAGCCATGAAGATTTCCCAAAAAAGGAGAAACAGAATCATCCAGTTCATTGATAGCGTCTCTCAGCTAAGAAACTTGCCAAACTACATCATGTGAGGCCATGACAGCTGGAAGAATCTGAAATGAAGTCCATCCATTTTAAAGCCAAGAAGGGGAAGTACAGGCAAAATATCAGTTTGCTCATCACAAGTTGGCTCATCACAAGATCTATTAGTTCTAACACGACAGACACGGCAGTGAAGGTGGCTTGTATGCTTCGTAATACTGAGATCACAGATGTCCATGCAAGCGCCATGCAACATGCATTACACAAATCTGGAATGATAGCGCGAAAAAGAAGCCTCGGCTTCATTCGTCATAAGAAGCGTTGGCTCCAGTTTGCAAAATAGTACGAAAAATGGAAGATTGGAAACGGGCGATTTGGAGTGATGAGATGAAAGTAAATAGACTGGGCTCTGATGGGTGCAAATGGGTTTGGAAGAATGGGGCTAACGTATCGAGAAATTGAAGAGACTGTCAAGTTCGGTGGAGGAAGCCTGATATGGGGTTGTTTCACGGCCAAAAATGTTGAATACTTGACCAGGATCAATGTTGATATCAATGCTGAGCTATATGTCAGTTACTTCATACACTCGAGTTCTATGGTTATGCAAAGGACGACATAGTGTTCCAGCAGGACAATGACCCGAAGCATACATCAAGGTTGGAGAAGGAATGGTTCAATGACAATGAGCCAGAGTTGCTGTATTGGCCTCCACAGTCTCCAGACCTCAACCCAATCTAACACTTGTGGGTAGAGTTGAAGAAAAAGCTGTATTCGTACGCAAGTCCAGTAAGCATCAACATTGGGAATGTGTAGAAGAGACCTGGGATCAGATTTTGAAAGCCGTATTGTGGATTTACCAAATACTTGCAAGTCAAATTTATATATAAGATAGCTAAGATGATTGTCTGTAAAATGATGGTAGCCTCATGTACAAAGCTGTAGTGGATGGTAAGATATGGAGCCTGAAGATCAAAAGTTCAAAACTTTGTTAGCATTGTGCTTGCCGGTGTATGTTCTACCTAAATAGATTGATTCTCACCAGACCTCGGTCCGCGCGTCCCGGTCCGGAGCTGCTGAGCGGTGTAAGTGGCGTGACGTCACCACACTACTTCCCCTGCAGGCTCCACGGGGTCTCCTCGGCGGCAGCGCGGCCTCTGCCGCCGAAGGGACGCAGCGTCACAGGGGGCGTGGTGAAAGCTGTGCGCCCCCTGCGACGCTGATACAGGGGAGGAGTCAGGACGGGAACGATCCGTCCCGCCTCCTCCCCTGTACTGGCAGCTGCTGGCGAGTCAGGGGAGCTCCTCGGGTGAGCGGAGCCTCGGCGCCCCGGGCGGTCGCCCGCCCTGCCCGCCCCTAGGAACGGCCCTGAACAAATGCCACAAATGTCACAGATGTTGATTGTCGAAGTTTCGGCATAAGTGGCCTTTCTCAAGAGACACCTGAAAGGTAGAGGAGGGAAAGTCAGTATATCATGAGTACTATACATAGTGGCAAGGTGGGAAAGAGATAGAGAAGGGAATATGTAATATAAGAAAAGTAGTAGAATAGGGGTGATAGACCTGTTAAGTGTGTACCAAACAGAGAGCAAAGGAGCGAAATGTAAAATGGGGGAAGAAGAAAGAGGGGGGTAGAGGAAAGAGAAAAAGGATAAAGGGAAGCAAGGGGAAAGGAAAGTAGATGGGGGAAGGGGTCCTAAAAACATGGATGGTGGAGTGTAGAGTGGAGATAGAAATGAGTTAAAGCCAAAAGGAGTGAACTGTAAGGGCATGTCCCCACAGTCCAGGTTTTCACCCGGTTTAACAGATTATGATTAACAGATTCGGTTATGAAAGCCATCTGTAAAACGGATGTCAACCTTTTACACGAACTTCAATGGAAAATCTGTGCAGCGGTCTAAAAAAACCGTCCAGTGGTCCAAAAAACATAGAACATGAACATGTTGGCAGGAAGGGGGAAGGCTTGATCCGCAAACTGTGGACAAAAGCCGTCCCCCTGCGTGCCGTGTACACGGCCCCTAAACAGAACAAATACTGGTCGGGATTTCCGATCGGTATTTGTCCTGTGCCGTGTAAACGGCCCCTAAGGGATGAGGTAGAGGGTACATGAAAGAGTGGACTGTAAGGCATGTAGAAAATGGGAGGTACATACTAATGGTGAATAGGCAGCGAGTAATGGATAGGAAGGTCAGTGTAAGGCCCAGTAAAGGATGAATAGTAAGGAATCTTTAGGTGTAAATAAAAATGGTAAGCCAAAAATAAGCAATAGGTATGAGGAGAACTAGAAGAAATAGATCTAATATATATTATATATTATAAGATGTAGGGTACAAGAAACAAAGTCAGGGTATAAGGGGAGAAACAAGGAAGAAAATTACCAAAGGAAGCAAGAAATGGGTGCCCATGGAGTCATCCGGTGCAGGAGTAAGGCCGGCACTGAATGAGATGTGCGACAAATATAAAATGCGCATGCGAGGGAAAACCTGCAGTTGCGGAATAGAAGAAAAGAAGCTATATAGAAGACAGTTCAATGTGCATATGCAACAAACACCGAGTTAAAATAGGTGTAGAGAAAGAGAGCAGAACAAGACAAAGGAGGAAAGAGAAAGAAAAGAGCTGAAAAGAGATATAGGAGAAAGAATGAATGAGTGTGTTATGTTATGTGAATGGCGTAGGATAAAAGAGAGAAGATTGCTGAATATAGACTTAGAAAGGATGTAGAATAGGAAGAATGGAAAGTAATATGGAGCTAGAAAATAAGGAATAGAAATGGAAGATGAGAGAAACTGTGGTAATGTGATAGGGTTGGGGAAAACTAGGAACATAAGTCAGAGGGGAAAAGGAGGAGAACTTGGTAAATTATGATATAGCAGAATGAATGGGAAAAATGAATATATAAGAAGATCTACAGATCTGGTAGTACAAAAGGAATAGTGTAGAGAATGAAAGAAGAAATAAACATAAAGGACAGGAAACTAGAGATATTACCCAAAGCAAAGGTGTCACTAACTGGTCTGTAGAGAGAAAAGATAATAAATGTTACAATAATATCATGAGAGACCAGGCCAAAAACAATGGTGATGTAACAATACACTACATAAGTAAATAATACTAGTAAAATCAATACAAAAGTAAAGAATGGCTATCTAGTTACCAATAAAACCTCAACTTGTACTAATGAGGAATACAGGTATGAAAGTATTCCATGGCATAATTAGTATGCGTAAACTGGAGAAAAGCTGGAATTCTCAGTATTTATAATCGTACTCTATTGAGTCCATGTGGTTCCAAAGTGTAAGGGATACGTGCAGAATCATTCGCAGATTAAAAGGGAGGCTGTACGATTGCCTCCACGTCGGGGTCTGGTAATCTGCTCGATGACTTGGAAGCGGAGTTGCGACTTATGGTGATTGAATTCTTGAAAATGGGAAGGAATAGGCCGTAGTAATTCCTTACATCTTATGGTTGATTTGTGCTTCGAGATGCAGGAGAAGCATGAAAACGTACCTCGATGGGATGTGTTTAAAAAGGAAGGTCGTGTGATGCCAAAGTAAGCAGATACAAGATGGTCCCTTAGTGTCCAGTCCCGTTTGAAGTATGGGGGTTGGGGGCGTCTTAAAATTCTTTGACGCGGGGGAAGGAATGGGTAAAGATCGACTAGTGTTTATGTATGATGTTGGACATTTTTGGACAGATAGGGTGGTATTTTTGCTTTAACAGAATACGGTTGGTATTTTTGTTGGATGGTTTTTGTTGGTCGATCTAAGAGGATTGTGATCAGTAGGTGTGGAGGGTAGCCTCTTGCTGAGAAACGTTGGGCCATGTCATTGAGTCATATTTGTCTGTGGTGAGGTCCTGGACTAGCCGATGAACACGTGTGAACTGTGACCATGGAAGGGATATCTTAGTATTAGGATGGCGGTTACTGGAAAAATGTAAAAGACTGCTTCTATCAGTTGCTTTGGTGTACAAGTCGGAACTTAGCTCCTGTGGAGTCAATGGAAATGAGGGTATCAAGGAAATTGAGTGCAAACTGTGGTGAATGGTAAATTGCAATTGTGGGAAGATGCTGTTCATAAAAGCATGGAACTCTAGGAGGGATGTCAAGGATCCATTCCATAGGCAAAAGATGTCATCTATGTATCTTTACCAAAAATTGACATGTTTTAACACATGTCATGTTGATAAATGAAATTGTGTTCGGAGAGGGCCATGTAGATGTTAGCTGTACCACCGCACTGTAAGTACGGTAGAACTGATCTCCAAAGAGGAAGAAATTGTTATGCAGTATAAGGAAGAGTAGGTCGAAACAATTTGGCAGTGGGATCAAAATGGTTCATATCCAGAAAGCAATCAACTGAAGAGATCCTGTGCTGATGTTCAATGGATATATACAAGTTAGCTATGTCCCATGTTACAGGAATTGGCAGGAACAGGGGATAATGCTTTGATTTTATCTAAGAATTGTCTAGTATAGAGTAAAAATGATGGGGTTGTGCATACTAAAGGTATCAAGATCTTTTCTAGAAAGATGGAAAGAGGCGATAAAATGGAATCCGTAGAGGCTACAATTGGTCTGCTGGGTGGTTTAACAGGATCTTTATGAATTTTAGAGAGTACATAAAATCTGTAGTAATCGGATAAGGGTTATTAAGAAAATCTGCAGTTTTAGCATTTATAGTTTGATTACTCAAATAGTTTGAATAATATTGGTAATAAGTAGTCGAATTTGAGGAGTAAGTTCTCTGTCTAAAGGTAGATAAGTGGTGGTATCTGCTAACTGGCGGTGAATTTTATCTAGGTATTTGGTCCATACAAAGAAAATACCATCATTTTATACAAATATATTAGATTAAATATACAAACATACAAATGTAATTGTTTAAACCTTTTTTAGAATCATGAATTTTGGATTATAATAAGCATTAAGTCTAGAGCGCATATAACTTGATCGTCCGTAGACGCTGACTCGTGAAGTCCCAGCAAGGCTGTGAACTTGCTCATTCATAAGGACTTTGCCGCATTTACTATATACAGCTCAGTAGACAGTATTACACATAAAAGGATTAGATAAACTGCCTCAGCAGACAGTATCATACAAGATAGGCTTAGATACACAGCTCAGCAGACAGTGGGCTAGATGTATTAAAATTGTCTCAGACTAGACAGTCGTACATCTTGTTATGCTAGCGTATTATTCATTCATGTGCTTTAAAGGGGGTTTTCCTGCTACAAAGATCATATCTGTAATGATGGGGACAGTAAAAACAAGCACTTTTTCAATTGGTTTGCATTACCTAAGTCATTTAGTATAGCAGATATAAACTAATCTGTGTGTTCTACACCTAAAACTGCAGCCTGGGGTTAGGCCATGCTCCTTTTATGTGATTGGCTGACTGATTTCATTCAGCCTGTTGGGACATGCCCCCTGTGCTGTGATTGGCTGCCTGTATTCTGCTTATTCCCATCTGAGCAGTGGAAAATGAAACTAGGTGCCTCATCTTGTTGTGATGGTTGTGTCTATATAATAAAGGCTCTATGAGCTTCTCTATGCTCCTCTCCCAGCCCTATGTGAAGGATTACTGAGGCTCTAGCTGCTAGATTCACTCTCCCCCATATAACACAGCCTTATACACTGCTCGCCCCACCTCCCCCCATATTAAACACAGCCTTATATAGTCTGCTCTACCTTCTGCCTGATAACAGATGGGGGAGAGCAGAGTGCATTTCTCACAGTTGTTTCATCAGTTCAGTCTGTATGTATAATTTTTTACAACAATGCAGGTGTTCTGGTTACAAGAAGCTTCTGCAGCCTGGGAGGGAGGTGACAGCTCTGTAGACATGAGAACGATTGCAGGTGGTCTGCAGAGCTGAAACACCCTCTCACTTCCACTGCTCACACAGAATGATGATGTCACCAGTCTTCAATTAGGGAAGACATGCCTACATGAAGCTGTGAGAGACAGAAACAGCTCAAATCCGTGAAAGCTTTGATGCGGAAACCCCCTTTAAAGAGTCTCACAGCACTTTATAGCTCTCATTGAGAGATACGATTACCTTCCCCTTTCCCTGATGCATGCTGTGTTCTGGGAGAAGGTGACATGTTGGGGAAAATTAGATGGAAGGGGGGCCGCCCCTCCCCCGACGCTTTAGAACTGCGAACTGACCAGCGCGTACTTCTAAAACACCTGGTGTATAGAAGAGCGTACAATACGCCATGTATACGCCGTGTGTACATACCCTATAAAAGGGTCACATTGTGAGCAAAGCTGAAATGTGCCAGAAAAAGTGTCCTGGAGACAAATTTTGTCTTAGCCTCGCCACTCTGAAAATGGCAGGGATTAGTGCACTATTTTTGCCACACATTCTGTTGAGCTACATTCATAGATGTGTCCAATCTTACGAATGTGGCACAACACATACCCTAGGAATTGGCACAAACAAAAGGTTAGTTTTTGGAGAAAAAAAAAAATATTGTATACATATGTCAGACACTCAATCTGCACCAGTATCAGATATCATAGATAAGTAACTGCTTAGCAGAGAGTAACCCACGTGGTAGGCTTAGATACATAGCTCAAAGATATAGTTCGTAGTTTCCAACAAAGGGGAGATAGACCCTTCTCCCGGGGAGATAGATATTTCTAAAAATAGCAAAACCTATGTGCGACAAAGTAATAATTGCTGCTTTGGAAGGGTGCCTCACACAGTGTGGTTTGGGTACTTTTAGTACTACACATGAGTTAATTGGGTTTCTGTTTCCTGAAGGGGAAGATCTCTCCATAGGGAGAGCGCCTATATAGACATGTGGAGATTCAAAATTGCGTATTGCACTCCACGAAGCATCTATATATCACAAGGCATTATGGAAAAGGAGCCGAGAAGCTCAAGCGCCCTCTGATGGATGTAACAAATCCTCAATTTGCTTTTGGCTAAATATCCCTTTTGCTTTCCAAAGACCCAGTGGGTCAAAAGCAAATTGAGGATTTGTTACATTCAACAGAGGGTGCTTGAGCTTCTCAGCTCCTTTTCCATAATGCTTTGTGATGTTTCCTGAAGTGAAGGTAAAGGTATTACAGAAGCGCATAACAGCATCTGTAGTCCACAAGACTTTAGATGCAGTTAGGGTGCTTTCATGACACGTTTTTTGATGCTTTTTTTGTGCAGAAATGTATAGCATTTATTGCTGTGCCTTTCTGCACAAAAATGCGTCAAAAACACACCATGTGAAAGCACCCTAACTGACTATCACCTCTGCAAACAACTGATATAAGGTTGTTGGTAATAAAGGCAGTTTAATTGCTATGCAGTAAGTGTGTGGTGGACCTGATGACACAAAAGCACCCTAGATTTTGACTAACTACCAAACATGCTAATATACCAGTTTCTGTTTTCGATTTAGAGATACACAGTCATTCATAACAGCATTGTTGCTCACCTAAATTCACCTTAGGGCCGTTCACACGGCTTGTGGGCCGCGGATTGGAGCGTACCTGCGTGCCGTTTTGCGCTGCTAGTTCGGCGCCATTCCGTCGCAGTAATTAAGTAATCCACATTCGTCATAGAGGAACAGTGGGATTTTCCGTCACCCCTCCCACGCTCGGCAAAATACGCCCGGGCGGGGAGAGAAAGTCGACATGCACATTATCACAAGGCGGATAATGTCTTCTATGGGGCCGGGCGGCAGCGCACCCCGCACTGCCCCCGCACCGCCCTTTTATCAAGCCGGAATTGCGAGCGCAAATCCGGCTCGCTATATTCCGGACTTGAATAAAGCCGTGTGAACCGGGCTTAAAGTGCTCAATCAGCTGAAAATATGCTGGGATTTATGTCTGTAGGTGGCAACATTATTTAATAAGGATTTTTTGTCTGAAACATAAAGTGGTACAAGGTCTAATGAGCAAAGGTATCAAAACTATTTTATTCACCTAACTTAGTTCCAACAGTTGTTCAGTCTACTGTACAACAAGGTTAGTTTCTCAAACATATGAGTTAGATCCGTAGTTACATTTCTGGAATGTCACTCAAGTTAGTGTGAAGAAGGCATGTACTGCAGTTTTTTAAAACTTTATTACATGCATATAAAAACATGCAATTTAAGATTCAATGATATTAAACCAGGACAAACTCGTAAGCTTTGAGGGCTGGGATTACACTTTCTTACAGGGAATTGCTTCACGCCAAGAAGAACTAGCATTCTCTTTAAAAAAAATACTTCTGAACTTGTGATCTGCATAATATACTGTTTCTCCATGTGCTGTTAATAGGAACCCCATGAAAATTAAGCATGCTGCAAAACAGTTACTGCATATATTCTCAAGTATAAGCTGAGGCACCTACTTTTGCCACAAAAAACTGGGAAAATATGGGACTCTGAGTATAAGGCCTTTAGGATGGAAATTGCAAGCGGCGACTGCCAAGTTTCAAAAATAAAGATATAAGATTACAATAAAAGTACTAGCAGTTAATATCACCCTTAGGCAGGAGTATAGGAATAATGGTTTATTAAAAAAAAAAATACAAAAAAAAACCACAAGTACTTTACCGTTCTCCACCCCACTGCTCTTGGACTCCGAGGCTCTCGCTGGGCATCTGGCAGAGTGATGACCACTACACGGCGCCATGCTGCCGGAGACTCTGAAACGGTCGCAAGGCTGCTTGCGGCCTTCCGGAGTCCTCTGCGGAGCATGGAGCGCTTGCTCTCTGCTCTGAAGTGGTATCTTCAGCTGTATGCACAGACAGCTGAAAAGATCGCCGACAGCGCCCAGACGCTGTGAGCCAACTCGAGATTCAGCTGTATGCACTCCCAAAGAAGTCGCATACAGCTGAAGTATCCCTGCCGCCACCCGGGCCATGGCAGCACCCAGACACCAACAGTGACTCGAGTACTAGTTGAGGCTGGCCTATTCAGCACATTTTTTTGTGCTGAAAAACTCAATTTATACAGTTTTTTTTTTATACACTATAGCACAAGGTGCTACCAGTGACACTCCCGTGCCTCTAGGGCTACATGTACACAACAGTGAATTATGGTCAGATTTTGTCGTCGTCCTCTCAAGGTATTTAGTATCTGCAAAAATTGTCTTGTAAATCATCCCTATTTATAATGCTAAAGAAAATCCAAACTGTATTCTACATGGCTTGGATTTCAAATCCAAAAACTGGGTCAAAAAACATAGAACGTTCTATAATCTGCCATATTTTACTTGAAAACGGTAGATTAATACACAATCTTTTGCCTCCCCCCACACCCCCCCCCCCGTCAGAGAGACTCTGTTCACCATGCAGATTGCACATAGGACTGTCTCAGATAGTTGTAGACTTTGAGTCCTGTAGGTGAAGACAAGTGGCTGCCTTGACATAAGTTGTCTCGGGATTCGTAACAAGTAACTTGCTTCTCAACTTTCTCACAGTGATCAACAAATTCTTGTATTTCTGATGAAAATGAATTTCAGAATTAATTATCTGTTTCACAGCCAAAAGAACATAAAGTAGTTCACTGAGAACATCATATTATATCATCCATAAGTTTTCTGCTTAAAAATCAATATAACATGCAGATCCTCCTACTGAACACATACTTCATATACAGAATCCTATCACACTATTGTGTTTTACACCTGCATTGAAGTACCTTAGACTGATCACATATAGGATGGAAATGTACATTTTCACTTGGTCCTAGTTACTTTAAAAAACTCATCTCAACAAACGAGTACGCGCATAACCTCCTACTTTAGTTCATGAGGGGTGATTTTCAGACACAGCATACATTTTCCTTCTTTAGGAGTGCATGTATACTTATAATTTCACAATGGTTGGTAACCCACTCTTCCGACATCTCTTAAAACATTAAGGTCAACCCACTTATGAAACTCTTAATGTCTCTTCGATCTGACAGCCAGCATTCATATGAACAGTCAATGTGTCATTTTTCATAACTTATTTTAAAATTTGATTCGGTTCCTTAGTTGTCATTCTAAGTCTTCTCGTATCTTTATTAATTAAAGAATCTCAGCAACCACATTCAGAGATGCACCTAAGCACAGGTCCCAGCCCCTGGACTCACAGACACAACGCTCCTAAGGATCAGTGCTCGTAAGATCACAGGCGTTTCACCCCCATAAAAAAATATCACGGAGGGGTTTCCCACAAATGCTCAGGTGCAATCTGTGGGACCCTTTATCAGAGATTGTGTCCTCCATCTGGTTCCCAAAATCACCAGAAGGGTCTACAGGGGAGACAGGCAGTTGAGCAAGGCTAGCAGTCAGTCATCTCTGAGGGTGTTGGGATTCTCCTTAGGGACTGGGTGTGTGTATCAATTTATTACAATGAGAAATACAAAGCATTAATAATTCCCTACAATCAAAAGTTTTAAAATACTCCAATTCTATATCACTTCCACTTTATTAATGAAATTTGAGCTGACAGCTCTTAGGGTCTGTGGTTCATTTCCTCTGCACCTTCCACTGGCTGGCAAATAATAGATAACATTGTTCCATACACACAGAATGGGTGAGTTTATAGTATCTTCCCCTCACCCCCAGCCACAGTAAAATCACAATAGGACTGGCGTAACACTTCAAACACTAAGGGCATGTCTCCACGGCACCGATTTGCGGCTGATTTTTCAGACAGTTTGCGGTTTTGCTATCCGGTACACATACTAAACACTGGGCGCCTGATGGAAAACCCGTGCAGCAGTCCCCACTGCACGGGTTTTCCACCTGGCAGTTTTTCAAACCGCCGGCAGCTTGAAAACCATTGTAGATATTCATTCTTCTGTCCGGTTTATGAATATCTCCATGGGAAGGGGGAGGGCTTTTCTCCACTCATCGCGGAGAAAAGACGTCCCCCCGTGGCCGTGTGTATGGCACAAAAACGGGACAAATACCAGTCAGATAAACCGACCGGTATTTGCCCAGTGCTGTGTAAACGGGCCCTAACAGGCAAAAAAGCCCTTCCCTATTATCTAAAATATTAATATAACAGGTGGACAGACATACACATAGACAGCATAATTTGGTAATCACATTCTGATTATAAGGCTATGTTCACACGGCTTAAAATGGGACATTATTTTCAGTTCGTAATTCTGTCGTACTGCCGCGAATTACGGCTGGAATCCATCCCATGCTTTATGGTAAATCCACAGTTCTCATAGAGAAATATGGATTACGTCTCCTCTTCCCCGCTCGTGCGAATCCGCCAAGGGGGGAGATAAGTGGACATGTCATTTACTAACAGGCTTATCCCGCGCCGTGGTATTGATTGTTCTATGGGCTGGCGAGGTGCGGCCCCCCGCTCCCGCCCCTGTCCCACACGGGAGTAATTGCAGGGCGTAATTACGCCCCGACATTAAGCGTGTGAACTTAGCCTTGTGTTCTTGTTAGGGTCCAGTACTATTGCATACACCTTTACAATGGGCAAACATCACTGCATTACAATTTATTTTTGTTTTCTAATTGGTCTTATAAGCAATTTTAGTTTTCTGACAAACCAGCCACAAGCTACAATCATTCAAGGTTTCATTAAAATCTTCTTCCAATTTGTCATACACGGCTTGCAGCCTATGGTAACCTCCAAATGTTTTGAACTTTGCCATAGACATTGTATGCTACAGAGAGCCATGTCCCTGCTGTGTTTACTCAGTGTGGCCCCCACTCGTCTGGGTGGCATAACAGACTTTATAGCCCACTTAGGGCGCGTTCACACGGCACAGGCCGTATTTGTCCTGTTTTGTGCCCGTCCCCACGGCCGCGGGGGGGACGGCTTTTCTCCGGAGAACAGCCCTCCCCCCTCCCATTGAGCAGCAACATCTTTCTGTAGGAAACCGGAACGGAAGATAGTGCGATGTTCAATGTTTTGCGCCGGACCGCCGGCGACAAAACAGCTGGGCGGAAACCCGTGCAGTGGGGACTGCTGCACCTGGTTTCAATAGAGCACTATGTGCTTCATTTTCGGCCGGTTTTTCAGGCGGTCTGAAAAACCGCAAACCATCTCAAAAACAGGCCGAAAACCCGTACCGTGGGGACATGGCCTTAGCGTGCGGATGCCTGGGCAAGAATCTTCCATAGATCTTCTTTTAACCAGAGGAATCAGAGGTGCTGTGAACACACTTTGAGACAGCACTTTCACACTGACACCTATCCGCTGGTGCTAATCCTACACGCAGATCAAATCACACACTCTCCTTATGAGCTTTCTATAGCAAATTAAGCACCCACTGCAATGAGAAATATCAGAACTAATCAGGACTAACCAACAGTCAAAATATTAAATATATTAAGATTTAAACAACATATGTCCAGTCAGTGTAATGTTTAGACTAATATTTATAAATCAATGTCTTTGTAGCCTACTAAAAATGGGTAAATTGCCAATCAGGCAATAGTTTTAACTAGGGTCACTAAGCATATACACTGAGGGAACAGATATGATACAGGATATTTTAGACAACATGCTACAAAACACTAATTAACTGCAAGTTTTCTGAGGTAGCATATTAATCAACATGTGATTTCATAAGGAACTATTACCAGTTATCAACGGGATTTTATGACATTATTTGAGTTTATCCAGAACTCTACATAGGTTTCCCCTATTTGTTAATGGGAGGTTTATGCGCCTTCATCCATCCTTTTAACAAGACAGAGACAAACATATTTCACTTTTGACAAAGAGTATACAAATTTCCTAGATACCTTGTATCACACATCTACTCAGAATTTCAGCAATGAAATTAGTTCTTCCAAAACCCAATTATTCATGCACACAAAATCAAAACAAGATCAACATACTGCAATAATTAATTAGGTGTGAGGGTGGTATGATTTTACCTTTGCTTCAGATAAAAAAGTAAAAAATGTACAGCAGCTCTCTGCACAAGCTAGTAACACTGCTTTTCTGTATGTGTAGAATACCCAAGCATCTGTTGGCATGAACAAAGGACAAAGCAGAAATATGCTTGGGGTACATTTGTTCTGCCAATTAAATTATCAAAATCTTGAATAGAATTTAATTGACACTGTTTAGTCATTGTTCATTCTTCAGGTCATCTCTTTTATGCACTTGCACTTGTAACCATCTCTATATTGGTCTAAAAAGTGGTCAGTCAGTAGCTCTCCGATTGTCACGGGTAATTATCACAAATAACATAATTCTAAAACAAAGGTTTCAGTAAATACAAGTTTCAACTTTTTCTAGTCACTCCGCTTTATAAAAGGGGAACCCAATATTAATCTCCCAATTTGCTTGCACTGCAGTATACACTAGAGCAAGTAAGTTTTTCCCCCGGGTTCACAGGCTTTTGCCGGTAAGCGGGGAGGGATATCGCCCGCTTACCCCAAAATTTGCAGGGAGCGGGGTTTGGGGGGCCCGGCAGGGGCCCGGCCCCTAGACATTCATTTTCACGGCTCACCCCGTAAATAATGTCGTCATTTTCTCCCCCCTGGCGGATTCGCCGAGCGGGGAGAAGAGCGGAATCCACAGTCTCTATAGAATTGTGATTCGTAATTTGTGGAGGGATTCCAGCCGTACTGCGCACAAATAGGGCCCGCAGTAGGGGCTGGAATCATCCCAGAATAACCCGGTAAGGCCCCTTAGGCGAACTCTGCAGCCCCAGTAGCCCTTTTTTCACTGTCTGCAAAGTTTATGACTCACTGACTAGAAATCTATGCGGGTTCAGTCTAATGCTTCCTTTTAAAAAAAAGACCTCACACTCTCACATTTCATAAACCATACAGAACTTGTTTAAACATTCAGGGTGACATGTATGAACGGGTGGCCAAATATCGGGGTTTTTTTACAGCCCCATATCATGCACAGCCCCGTTCATACATTTTTAGATCTCCTAAATGCCACTCCTGGGTGTATTACATAGCACCTGTGGCTTGTAATTCACTGGAGGAGCAGCAGGTGTTCAGCAGCTTTTACACTCAGAAGCATTGTTAAGACATTGGTGTATCTTTAGGACGTATCCGAGGGGATGGTCCCCCCACACTTTTTTCCAGGGGGGGGGACCGTTTCCCCCCCACTTTTTGCCACTTATATAAAAATAATCCAAATGTAAGCATGAGAATATTGTTTGTGGGGAGAGCAGAGCACAGAGGAGGAAGGAGAAACCCATTTGCCTCCTTTATTTCTGTGAATCTGGGGGGACAGAGTAGGGAGCAGCCTCATGTGTCAGTGCAGAGTGAGAGCAGCGATGATTCGGTAGAGCAGGAGTCAGCAGGGCTGCTTCACCTATCCAGATAACTGCTCACAGTCTCCAGCACGACTCTGTAATCTGGTGGCTGTATCTTTCCACTCCCATATGTATACTTACTTCCCCTATGCTTCAGACACATCAAAGAGGTAGAGTAGTTCCTGCTGAATGATTCTGTGGGCAACACTTTTTCTCTGCTCACCCAGTTTGTTTTGGGAGGAAGAGTGTACCGACTGACCGACTAACAGGGAGGACAGGTTAAGGAGGGGTCAAAGGGTGCCAGGCGTTGTGTGTGACATTGTGAGCTAGGGTTGTACGTGTATAAGTGAGATGTGTTTATTACTGTTGTACAAACACTTGTATCTTGCCATATTAATGTCTTCCCATGCACTTATGCGCTGGGGAAAAGCGAAAGTGAAAGGGAGGCCGGCCTGCCAGCATTTTGATGTATGGGGACTTGCCACCGATAATTTTAACCACACGGCATATCAGAGAAAATAGTTAGCCCTGCGTACACATGTTGAACAGACCCATAAGGGTACGTTTCACATGAAGATATCAATGCTGATTCGGGCCGGATTCAGTTCTGGGATGTGCCTCTAGGAAACGGTGTCCAAATTCCGTTAGGAATTGAATTTACCTTGATTCCATATGTAAAATCCATGTTGTCTCTAGTTGACAATGATTTTACCTGTGTATTTTTCAAGATCTGTTACTGTCTGCGCGAAACAGAATTTTCGAGGCATTTTTCCGCACATAAACAGCAACGAATAGATAAGAGGCAGAATTCCTGCCTCGGGAAGTCTGGGTACATTTGTTACATCGGAATTTTTGTGCCAAATTTCAAACGCAAATCTAACAATGTCAGTTGCCAAGATCCATCTGTGAACTCACCCTATGTGTGTAGTTTGTTGTGTTCAATATATGCATATATACACATAACTATGTCTGGGGTATCAATGACTATGTATTATCTGGGGTTACAGTGTGTATGTAATAATCTCTGTTGTAACAGTGTGTAATTGTTATTAATCTCTGGGTATGGTGTAATATAATTCTGTTGTTACAGTGTGTATATAATCAATGGGTTACGTGAATATGTAATATCTGGGGTAACGGTGTGCAATACTATATCTCTGGGGGGTACAGTGGGTAATTGTTCGCAACTATCCTAGGGTCTTTCAGTGAGTAATATAATCTCTGGGTACAATGTGTAATGTATTCTTGGGGTATGGTGGTAATATAATCTATGGGGTTACAGTGTTGTTGTGGTAATCTATGTTGTACAGTGTGTAATGTAGTAATCTCTGTTGCTACAGTGTGTATGTAATAATCTCTGGGGTATGGTTGTAATATATTATCTGGTTGTTACACGTGAGTAATATAGATCACTGGGGTACAGTGAATAAGTAATATCTGGAGGTACGAGGTGCAAACTAATATCTGGGGGACAGTGGGTAAGTAGTATAGTAATATCTAGGGTACAGTGAGTAAATAATCTCTTGGGGTGCTTTGTGTATTGTAATCTCTGGTGTCTGGTGAAATATAATCTCTGGGGTACTGTGTGTAATGTAATCTCTGTTGTACAGTGTGTAATGTAGTAATCTCTGGGGTACAGTGTGTAATGTAGTAATCTCTGGGGCACGATGAGTAATATAATCTCTAGAGTACAGTCAGTAATGTAATCTCTGGGATATGGTGTGTAATGTAATCTCTGGTGTACATTGTGTAATCTAGGAATCTTCTGGGGTATTGTGTAGTGTAATCTCTGGGGTATGGGTGTTATATAATCTATTGTTGTACAGTGGCTGTGTATATGTAGTAATCTCTGGGGTCTTGGTGAGTGATTGTAATCTCTGAGATATGGTGTAATGGTAAATTATCTGTGAGTACAGTGAGTAAATGTAATTCATTCTCGGGTTCAGTGTGTAACTTAATACATTTTTGGTGGTTCATTGAATAGTTTAGTTTTTACTTCTGTACAATGTACAATTCATTTCCTAAGTGCAGTTAGTATATTGTTTCCGTGGCTTACATGTGTAATATAATTAATTTCTGGGGTGCAGTGTTGCGATGTCATTTTGGTGTTGTATGGAATGCAATAACAATACATTTTGGGGTAGTCAGAATGGGGATAAGTGATTTCCTAGGGGGAACTGTGAGATTGGGTCTTTTATTTTCTTCATGCTGTTCTGTGTATAACTCAAATTTAATGGAGTAGTGTTGGGGGATGGGAGGGGTTAAGCAATATTTGCTGCATTGCCAAAACAATTTTTAGTTCCATCTAGAGGGGGATATATTATAGGTGGGAAGGTTCGGCTTCATTGCCAGGGCTGCTTTTTAGTCCCAGTCCGGCTCTAACTTCAGTAATTGAGGCCACTCATTTCTTACGGGATTGCACCATAAAGTGTTTGCCTAAGGACCAGCTCACAGACGCTCCCTCAGCATCCTAGTGGGGTTAGAGGGGGCGCCTCACGGCAGGGAGAGGTGGGCGAGAGTAGGAGAGGGCAGGGGAAGTGAAAAGGAAGGCGAGTGAAGGACGGATCGAGGGATAGGAAGATAGGGGATGAGAGGGAGAATTGGTCCCCCCCACTTTTTGAACCAAAGTTATGCCCCTGTAGTGAGACCTGGTTATAAAAGAGGGAACAGAATACTTGGAGAGAAGATGGGAGCCAAGAGAAAGATTTACAAGTGTACACATTACAATTTCCTGACCAAAATCTGCCGTATCAGTGTAGTCAGAGCTGAGCCCAGACCTCGGGGCTTCTATGGAGTAACTTTATCTTTTTGTTCTAATATATACAGAGTATGGTGCTTTACTGCATGACCTCCCTAGGGTCAACTTCACTGTGGCAGAGTCAACACTCCCATACCTCTGATGCCTCACTGCCTCGGCGCCGAGACATGTTGTATGATGTCTGGATATAAAGACCACTCCTGCGCGGTAAGGTACTTTGATTGATGGCGCTGTCAATACTGATTCCGGCTCCTGATGATTGTTGGGATGGTGGGCGTTGCTGTCGTTCACCAACCATTGTGTGAGGTGTATGTGCACAGGGGGAATGCTGCAACCAGCGCTCTGCAGGTGGTACCATGGCAACCCATGCCCGGGACCACGGCCAGACAGAGGGCGCCTCTCAGTGAGGGGGTGCACAGTAGGAATCACCACTTAGCTGCGTCAATGATTCTTGAACGGGGACGTGTGCTATTTCTTCAGCTGTACCTGTTACATGTCAGGAGGAGGGGGTACCGCTCTGTGCTGCTCAGCAGAGCATGAAAATGATGTCCCTTGTTCTCCCTCGGATGTTCCCCTCCTCCTCTCTAGGTTACTTGTTCCTGGCTCTCCCCCCTACCACACTTTTTAGTGTACACTCCTGGTACTGGCAGTGTTTGGTTCTACCAAGCATAGGACAAAAACAAACTAAAAACTGCTTTTTTTCTTTGTTTTTTTGTCCCAAAGCACGCTGTGTTCCGATGAGTTTTAGGGGTCGGTTTTCAGTTTTTTGGTCGCATTTTGGACTCTTTGTGGCAGTTTTAATGTATATATGTATGTATATATTTCTATATACCTTGTTAGGACACACGTCCGGGCTGTTTTTCAGCAGGAAACGGCCAATACTGCACCAAAAAAATGGGTTTTACTAAGACTTTAATAGTAAATTTCTGCCCTGCTTGTTTGTTTTTTTGACAACCATGTTTGTTCATGTGCACAATGCGCGTTATTTTTGAAACAGTTTTATGGATCATGTTCGTGACAGAAGGGGAGAACGGATACGTTAACGTGTTCATTGGGACTAATGTTAAGTGGACGGAGTGTACGGGCATTGACATAGTGTCCATTTCTACACTTTCCATCAAATATGCGTTTAATTTGACAGATGGAGGACACAAGGCGCTGCAGCTTTTTCAAATTTAAAAAATAGAATATGTTACATTATATGTTTTTTTTACAATGTTTGTCCAATGGAAAACGGATCTAGTGTTTGTTCATGTTTCATATGTTTCACGTTTGTATCTGTCATATAATTGATAACTCTACCCAATCATATAGCAAGGAATAAAAGGTGACTGCCAATAGAAAAAGCTAGTAAAAAAAAAATAATTAAAAAAAAAAAGTTTGTTCAATCGTCTGCTCCAAACAGGGATGTTTGGTTACGGTCAAATTTCGTTTATAACGTATATGTTTTGTTGGATGCCAAACCGCAACCAAACTGTGTGCAACTAGGTAAGTCTATGGGGCCTGTTTTAGCCTTTTTGCGGTTTTAGAAAACGAAAAATGCTTCAAAGTTAAAATAGTATACGTTATAGTATACGTTTTTTTACAATGTTTGTCAATGGAAAACGGATCCTAGTGTTTGTGCCCATGTTGCGAATGTATATGTTTGTATCCGTCATAAAATGAAAATCCTTACCCAATCAAAACTATTCGTGTTTGTCTTTGTGATGTTATACCAAAACTGACGGCGATTTTTTTGTTCATTAATTATATTATTATTAATATTATTCAGCCGTCATTTGGGTAATGTCTTACATTTATACATCATGAATCTCTATCTATTTAGTACTTTTTACTATGTATATCTCTATCCTCATAATTATTGCACATTTGCACTTATGCATTGATTATGCACTTGTGACCCTACAATATTTCATGTTTTGCACAGTTGCACTTTTCCAGAATATATGCATATCTTTATTAACTATGGTATATATCACTTTAACAGGTCTATATAGGTATTGTTTTGGGAGTGTGGTTAATTTATATATTTATATATTCAATTTATTTCTATTATTATTTTTTTGTGCTCTAAGCAAATTATATAAATCTATCCACTTTGCACTAAGCATGTAAGTGGATAGATTTATATATGATTTAATGTAGATTTATTTATGTTTGTTGTGTCATATTTTAATATATTTTTTTAATTTGTATAAAATATTTTTTTCAATTAAAATGAATTTAATAATTTAGAATTAATTTTTTTGCTGTGATCTTTGGTATAGTTATGAACAAAATATCAGTCAGCCAATCACAGTAAAGGGGGTGTGGCCCGCTTCTGGTGCGAGTTTAGGTGTGTTGAACATACAGATTTGCTAATGGTTGTATACTAAAATGATTTACATATTGCAAACTATTGCAAAGTGCTTATTTTTTCTGTCCCCATCTTTAGTAGATATGATCATGTAGAGAGAAAACCCTTTAATGTTTGGAGAGGGCAAATATTGGCTAAATAGTGTGCACAAGTAATTCAACAACCAGAATACGACTACATTTTATAGAAACTAATACAGCAACTAAATAAAACATTTCAGTAAATGATAAGGATACTTATGATTAATAGCAGCAGAAAATAGCTTGGAAGTTATCACATCATTGACCACTTAATGGTAAATTTAATCCTCTGCACTGACTGAGAAGATTGCTCAAGGCATTGTGACCGGATTATACAGGAGGCTGAACCTGTATCACAAGTTGAACGGAAACCGTTTCTCATCAAGTGCTCATTGCTCTGCAATGCATGTAGTTGTCGATAATAGTAAGTTAATGTTAATTTAGAATAGGAAAGCATATTGACTGCACCTATGTATCACTCAGCATAAAAGATGTGAGAAAAATATTAGGTCTGAAATTTCCTTTATTTTCCCTTAGATATAAGGGGATGTTGTAATTACAGTTGCAAATAAAATATAACTCCTATTGGAAGTCATGTGCAAAATGTACAACCTTTCACCTGTTCACAAAATAAAGAAAATAAACAAGAACAATTCAAAAGGGAACCTGTCAGATGATGTATGCTGCCCTATCTGAGAGCAGAATATGATGCAGGGAGATAAGCTGAGTTTTGTCATATACAGGTTTATAGGCTTTGGTGCTCAATTTCAAAGTAAAAAGCAAAGATAATCTTTAAAGTGAAACTGAAAGTACTGCCGACCCCATCTACATACAGTGATTGACAGTTTTCTCTGTACACATACTGATGCAGGGAAAGCTGTCAATCATTGTATGTGGGCGAAATAAACAGGGCTTCCACTGTGTTAAGTTGTCCTGTCCCAATTTTCTCTGCTTTCAACTCGGAAATCCTGCTCCCAATCATATAAACTTATGTATTCCAAAGTTCAGCCTCTCCCTCCATCATATCCCGCTTTCAGATCTAATAAGCATATCTAATGTATAAGTCGGTTTTCTCAAAAATACTGAACATAAAATGCCACCCTTACTAACTATACATGGACCCTGGGTTAAGCTATCTCTGCTGTCTAGCTAACCCTCCACCCACCACAATCCCTCAAAAAAAATCACGAGAACTTGGGGATTGGATAATTTCGGCAACAGCAGCCCCTTTATTTACATAAGGACAAACCTGGGGCGGTCGATAGGCTGTTTATTCAGGGCTCGGGACCCGTATAAAACCCCCTGTGACGAGTACTACAGGGATCATGGACTCTGCGCTTCTTGCCTGGAGAAACGTCTGGCTCTTCAGCTGCATGTGCAGTCGATGGTCGCACACACAGCTGAGGCTTCTGTCGGGGGCTAGTGATGGTGCGAGAGCTCCCTGCCAGCAGGGACAGTGTTGGGAACCGCAGGTCCTACACGCAAGGCTGCGGGTTCCTCACAGCGCTGAGGCCGGCGCGGGCCAGTGACGCCTCAAGCCGGAAGGTCGCGGATGACACATCAGTCATCGCAGTTGAGGCCTGTCTCGGGCGAACAGAGCGTCATAGGGCGTTGCGCCCGAGGAGCTGCCGGAGGAGCGCGGGCTGAACGTGGACGGAGCGCGCTCGCCGGGGGAGTTAAGGTGAGTATTTTATGTTTTTATTTTTATAGCGCTTTAACTGCCTCAGTGCCCATATAACTGACTGTTAACCCTTTTAGTGCCTGCCATGTGGCCCCTTTCACATAGCACTGTGACCCCCAATATGCTGCCTGTGGCCCCATATCCTGTCTGTGGCCCTCCCTATTACTGCCTGTGCCTTAAATGCCTGTCGGCCCACATATGCTGCCTGTGACCCCTTATACTGCCTGTGGACCCCCATATACTGCCCGTGCCACCCACATATCCCTGCCTGTGGCCACGCCATATGAGCTGTGCCCTATGATACTGCTGTTGCCCCTATATTCCTGCCTGTGCCACTTTATACTGCATGTGGCCCCATATAATGCATGTGGCACCATATACCGGCCTGTTGCCCCACTTAGACCTGGCCTGTGGCACATTTATATCCTGCCTGTGAACACATATACTGCTGTGGCCCCCATATTACTGCCTCATGCCCCCATATACTGCATCCAATTGGCCCACATTATACTGCCTAAATGACACCTCAACCTGCCTGTCGCCCCCCACTATACCTAGCTGTGGCCCCTTATATGCCTCAGTGCCTATATACTGCCTTTGTTGCTCTTTTATACCTGCATCAGTGCTCCGATATACTGCCTCAGATGCCCCCAATATTCCTGCCTGTGGCCCCCATATACTGCCTGTCGGCCACCAGTATACCTTGCCTGGTGGCCCCATATACTTGCCTGTGGCCCCATATACTGCTTCTGTGCCCATATATATACCTAACTGAGGGCAATGTATACCTATAATTAAGGAGTTGCTTGGAATGTGTGGATTCTAAGTTATTGGTGTCCAAAATTCTCAGGGAAGAGTATTGGCCGGGAAGATATCTGCATGAGGTGTGAACGGATGGAGAAGAAAAAGGGGAAAGTGAACGACGCTGATCTGAAAAGAAGTCTCCGGTGTGTTATTAATGTAACAGCAGGGTGGTAATCACTGACTATATGTCTGCAGTGCTCTACATACAACTAGTATCTACCACTATATGGCCCTGTTTTACTTATGGCGGTTGGGTATAGTTATCTAGAGACTGTGTATCAGCTGGTAGGTCACATGTGGGGGTCTCGTGTCGGTTTCAGTGTCTGGCAGGATTATTTGAGATTAAGTAGTATTAGTTTGGGTCTTTGGTTTTGTAGGAGTGTTTTTTTGTCACAATCCACTTGTTGGCTAGATTTGCTCCATGTATCGGTGGATTATTTGGTGGACTGTTTAGGGGTAATTGTCTATGAAGGTGAGAAGTCGGGAAAAAGTATATTTGTCATTGGTGATTTTTACATGTTCGTGAATGCTGTGGAGTATGGACGGGATCTGTGTGGGATAGTGCAGAATAATTGAGTGGACGGAACAGAAGGTTTTTCTCTGTTAAAAAAACTCACGCTGTTCTCATTGAGGCGGAAATCTCACAAGGGCCCGAGCCACGGTGTTTTTAGGTCCCTAGCATTGCCCCTGTAGACCAATTCATAATAACAAGAATATCTAAGGAGGACTTACCCCACACATACATCCCACACTTAACCATTCAAACTTGGGCTTAGATACCTTGGTAGCTAAATAAACACTAACACCCAGGGTTGGCGAAAACACTCTGTTTCTTCTCTCCGCTGTCTTCTTGCCCCAGCCATCACCCAAGGCTCTTCTGGGTACCAGAACCACCTCAGGGGCTAAACCATTAGTGGACTGCTCCCAAGGACGCTGTCCTGTGGAGCCCAAATCTTCGCCAGACCATCTCACGATATTGGGAGCAATGCTGAGCACTCTGACTCCCCCATAATTTTCCTACCGAATCTCCAAGGGGACCCCCAACTCTGCCAGCCACTGTGACAATCAAGAACCACCACGATAAGGTTATAGCAACACTTGAACGCCAAACACCGTTCACCGACAAAACTCACCCCCCCATCTGTCCCGTTCCAACCATTTTTAGGGAGGGAGGTGGGGACTGCTGTTCTTGTGAACCAGCCAGTATTGCTCCGCGCTGCGCGGGCTCAGCTTTATATGCCGGGCCCCCCTTCTCTTGCGTGTCGCCCGCTTGCTCTGCCCCTTTGAATTAGCGACATGGACGGCGCGCGGGTCATGCGGGCCTCCCCCCAGGGCTGCGCCCCCATGTATGGCCCCGTCATTGACCTCCCTGGGCAACGCCTATCTCTGCTGTCTAGCTCAAACCCTCCAATCCCGACCACTTCCCTACAAAAATCACCGAGACTTGGATTGGATAATTTGGCCACAGCAGCCATTTATTTACTTAAGTCTAATCATAATTAAACAGAAAAAATAATGAGACTAATCCCCGGCAATACCCAGCCACCCCATAACCATCAAAACTTGGGGCTGAGGTCCTTGGAGCTAAATAAACAACACAAGGGTTGGCAAAAAAACATGTTTTCTTCTCTCAGACAGTCTTTTTTTTTTTTTTCTCTTTTCGTTTTTTTTTCTCTTTTTCTTTCTTTTTTTTTTGTCTTTTTTTTTTCTTTTTTTTTTTTTTTCTTTTCCTTTTTTCTTCTCCTGTTTTTTTTTTCTTTTATTTTACTTTCTCTCCTTTTCCTTTTTTTTTTTTTCTTCCTTTATCCTTTTTTTTTTTTTCCTTCTTTTCTTTTCCTTTTCTTTTTTTTTTCTCCTTCCCTCTTTTTTTTCTTTTTTTTTTTTCTTTCCTTTCTTTCCCCCTTCTTTCTTTTTTTTTTTTTTTCTTTTGTTTTTTTTTCCCCATCTCATTTTTTCTTTTTTTTTTCTTCTTTTTTTTTTCTTTTTCTTGCCCCCAGCCGTCACCCCTGGACTTACAGGGAACAAGAGCCACCTCAGGCGGCTAACCATTCCGGGACCTGCTTACAAGGACGATGCACATGTGGAGACAAATATTCGCCAGTCCAGAACCTTCCACGATATTGGGAGCCATGCTGAGCCTGATCCCCTCATTATTTTTCCACCGACTCATGGCCCCAACATGCCACAGCTAGCGATCGTGGTCCCTTATCGGACCGCGGGCGGCCCACCACTGCCAAAAAGACCTCTCGATCCCTTCAAGGGATATCCGAAGACATAATCGAGCCCTACAGCATTAAGTGTACCCCCGTCCCTTCGCCAGAAAATCCCCATCACAGGCTCAATTCTCTATGTCTAACACAAATCCCCCATTCGAGACACATAGACGCCACAGACCTATTAACGACTTTAGAGCGTTGCCTATTAATTCCTGCTATCGATCCTGCGGTTGGGACTCCAAGATAAACCTTGGCTACGTATCCGACCACCACAATTAACTTTCTGGTTAAAGGGACCAAATGCGCCAAACAATCAAATCGATGTCCTTATTACTCTCTCCTAATGGGGTGCGAACCCAAACTCGTTCCCCCAACGTGGTGAAACACAACATTATCGGTGCCCTATCCAATACGAATTCTGAAAGTACGGCACAAAACTTGACTCACAACCATTCTCTTTTCCAATACATCGCACCACCGCAATTTCTTCCGGAATTCCGAAGTTGCCGACCACTTGCTCTTCAGCGCTGCTCGTTCCGACCCCAATGCGGTACGAATACGAGTGGCCAAAGATCCAGACCAGTCGTTGTCCTAGAAGTAAAGTGACAAAAGGAAAAGGAGGGGGAGGTGGCGGGCAATGACAAGAAAACCCTATTCCTAACATTAAACCCAATTGCTCCCTCCCTCCACCCACAAGCTATACGCCACTAATTGCGAGGCGAATTGTCACCTGTACCTCTCAGACTCCATCTCTTTCTACGCTCGAGGTACTGCATCCAATCCAAACCCGCGACTCAGTGCCGCCCCTATGCGGAAGGAATTGTGGCGCTATTGCGCGAGTCTCAATCCCAGCTATTCCAGAACAGCGGCGAAAGACCGCCGGTTGAACTTGGAACCGAGAGAGGAAACTGCCATCTGAGTGCCATGAAGGGGGCCGGAGCCCCACTTAGCGAATCTAATATTTTCATTCAAAAACCACCTAACGGGCACATGACCGAGGCCTCAACTGCCACCTCTAAACGCATCATCTTACCCTTAACCCTGATCCGTCTTTTGACGCCTTATCAGAACGCCACAAACCGTCTGCACGTACGTTGTACATCTGAGTCTAGGTGACCACCCATCCCACTCTCTATGGGGGAAAACCAGCTAGCTAACACGTAACAGCCCCAAAAAGGCCAATGAAAGGCAAGCCTATAACAGGGACTGATCTCAAAATTTAAGTATCACCACCGGGGGCCGATATCAGCCTTACTGCTTACCTTCCGCAAACATCTTCCAAAGCTGCTGCGCACCAATGAAATCCTTTTGTTAACGTCCGACTCCCAAGGGACTTAAAACCAAAGCAAGCGACATCAGGCGTTGTAATCCCTTAGATTTACAGAACCACCCCTCTTTAACAACTTGCCCCACCCTAAACAAAACAATGACGCTGAAACTCTCACATACAGTGATAACACTGCACTAGGTTTTATAGCAGCGCATCCCACAGTGACACATGACGCCTGAGTTTGAAAATCCCAACGTCCCCGTACTTTAGGGATGACCTGAACAAGCGGTTGGGAGGATTGTGTGTGCGGACTTCAATAATCACGGTCCTAAATTCTTGGGCACTTCCACCCCATTCGCTGCATTCGCGACCTAATCTCCGGAAATGCTCCAGCTTGCGATCGTATTAATAATGAGTCAGCCAGGTTGTTTTCTACACCGGGACATGCGCCAGGCCGCCACCCATGCGTTCAGTTCATGAATCACTGTTAACATATACGTTCGCTGAAAACAGAGGACAGGAGGGGAGAAAGCCGACAAGGAGTTTATCGCTTGCCACGTCCTGATGTTGTCGCGTGGAAAGCGTATCTTCTTATTCCTGTGCTCAAAGGCCAATACAATAGGGAACAGTTCGAGAAATTGCCAGATTTTTAACAAAAACATGCTTATACCCATGTCGCTGGCTATCGGGCACGCACACAGCCCCCTGCAGAATGCCCCAATATCCCACACTTCCCGCGCGTCCGGTGTAAAAGATTCGACTGTGCAGCGTTGCTCAAAGCCTTGTCAATATAATAGATCGTCCATTATATTGTTACCAAGAATGATTGCACACCCTCAATCTTCCCTCTTACCTGCCATAACAAGACGATAATAAAATTAATGTGGGGGCCCGACCCCCGCCGTTGGAACACGAATCAGTCGCAGAAAAACACACTTCCCGATCGGGCATATCCGGCAGGCATAATAATTCATTTCCCAACAGGGATTGCAAGTCCTCAAAGTTACTTTCCTGCCGCCAATTACCATTTCAACTTCTGACACAAGCACACCAACTTATCCTCTGGTAGACCTACATTCCATTAAGATGGATCAATGTGGGGATAACAGGAAATAATCAGATGTGGTCGGACCCCCTCTGTCCTTATCTGCCGCCAGAGGGACTCACAATTGATTCGCCACCCATTGCATTAATGCCAAACAGCGACCCGCACACCTCTGAGGTACGCTGGGCAATGCAAAGGAAAGTCATCTAAATAATGGATAACAGACGACAACCCTGAAGATATCCCACGACACCACCATTCAAGAAGGAACTGAATGCTTCAAAATAAAAGAAGAGATGGAACACACATGGCAAACATTGTCTATGAAAATCGGACCCCTCCCCTAAAATAGCCACAACATACTAATACTATCTGGGTGCACCGGCAACAAACGTAAAAGCAGGATTCTATATCAGTCTTGCCATAATGGGACCCCGTCCATGATACCGAACCCTACGAAGTGTTGACCACCAGACTTTACGTTACGATTCAGATACATTCAATTCAGCGAAAGACCCTTCGGAATGATAAATGATGAATTAACCTTTATTTAATTATGTTCACTTATTCGCGAGAACAACCCCTAAACGATGGAAACCACCAAGTTTGGTAATGGCTTGGTCCCCAAATGGGCCCGCCATTGTTTTTATTAACCTAAGGATATTCCTTCGCCAATTTATCACGTACTACCTGGGTGTTGTCAAGCCGACGTAGACTTTTTGGTTGAAAAGGGTGACCCTCGTGAGCGGGTCGTCGGGATCCGAAATCCATCCGGAAACTTCACGTTACAACACGCTGCTTTTTGATCTGTGTTATCTATCTAGGTACGGCCCACACTATCGCGTGAATGATAACAGGGGTCATTGCATTGAGAAGGACCAGCCCCCTCTCTCTTCCCCTGACGCAAGCACCGAGCCGCACCGAGTGGGATGTGGCGATGCAGACTGCGCATACAGTGCTTGTATCGGCATTTGTCCCAAACCTGCCAATGGTTTCATCTCAATTGCCAGCAGACACGGACTTGAATCCCTCTTGGGATCCGCTGCTTCTTGACCCGACGCACCTCCTAGATTGGGGGGGAATATAAGCACCACGGGTCGCACCTGGATTAGGGCCTGGACAGTAACGAGTCGGGGCTCATAACTCTCTAACACAAAAATCGATGTCCTTGTCCGCGGTCCATTCGATTGACGCCTCACAGCCTTCCGCTGACGAAACTGCTTCGTAATTACAGAAGCCATGCTTGCCCCATAAACTGTTGTGCCTCACCTATCGAATCAAGATAACAAAGGCGCCCGAACAGTGCTCAGGGGATATTTTAATTCCAGTTCTGAAAGGTCTGCGTTTAAGCCAAACACCTCCGTTTCTCCTACTCTTCTTTTTTGCTTTGTCGGTTTTCCTTTTGGCAATTGAACTTTTCCAGAGGAAGAAGAGAAAAAATGTCGACATTATTCATCTTGACCAATTTTTTCTCTCTCCGTCACCATTTTTAAATGAGGGGACCCAAAAATACCCAAAGGGCACTTCGATAGCAAACTTAAACTTCCCCTTTTGCACCCCTGATCGTCCAACCCACCGAGCCACTGAATCCTGTTACGGTCTGAACGATACAGTCACCCGGGGCTTCACCTAGGAGTTCACCCACCCTATCCCCAGTCGTACGATCCCTCGTTCCCAACGTTCAGGTCCAAACCGGACCCGCCGAGATTTACCCTCACGCTCCAAGCCGACTACGGGGGCTGCTGACACCCCGGACCCTGGTTTACCAGGTGAAACGAGCCAAAAAAATCCCGGTTAAACTACAGTTAAATCCTGCCACGCCGGCGATCCCAAACCGCCACAGGGGAACTATATGCCCGAAGCACAATACCCTGGCGCATGCCCCGACGGGTGTATGAGACAAACTTTGAAGGAGAATCACAAGCTGCCACGGGAGCTGTGATCGCCAGGCACGCTGACCGATACTGATGCTGTCTCCTTGTCCCACGATGGTGTTGTGTTGGTCTCCTACTAGCCTTGTGATCATGTACCGCAGACGCTCCCGAACCTCATGGATTCTGATCGGATACTTCCTGTATTCTCCCTAATTCGGTGGGTCCCCCTTGTAGGGTCCCATAACCCCACCTCAGGCCCAACAGACCACCCTGGTCCGGTCCGTCACGCCACGTTTCCGCTGAGTACGTTGTCATCCTAAGCTGTATCAGACTCAGCCCATTCTCTCCCGAATATGGAACTCCGGTCATGCTACTGGCGGGCCCCGACTGGCTACATCACCAGGGGCACCAGCGCGTGCCGCGGGAATTACGCGGGCTGGTGCCATCGTTGGACGCCACCCCCGGGTCTGGGTGGCGCCCCGCGACGCTCCTGGACGACCGTGATGCACCGACCTGTGGGTCCACGGAGGGGCTCCGGCCGGCGAACGACGGGCCCTCTGTGTCGGCTCCGGGATCAAGACTATCCGGCAGCCGATGTCCTATGCCTGACCAGTGGCCTATGATAAGGTTGCAAGTTCAGGAGGAGTGGTCGACCTGATGCCCGGCCGTGCCCCCACATTCCCAGGCGCCGCCAACCGAAAACCTGCTCGCCATACCAGGCGGGCCGCGCTCTCCTGCTGCCTGCCTCAGCTGCGCAATGAGGGCCTCTACTTCAGCTGGCCCAGACATTATGGCACTCCTATAAAATTCCTGTCACAGGAGCAGCACGCGCGTCAGCCTACCACTGCTGTTCTCTGCTGACCGCGCGTCTGCTCCCGCGCAGCGCGGGCTCATCTTTATATGCCGGCCCCCCTTCTCTGCGCGTCGCCCGCTTGGCTCCGCCCCCTTTGACCTTACGCCACGGACGGCGCGCCGGGTCATGCGGGGCCTCCCCCCAGGGCTGCGCCCCCATGTCCGGCCCCTTCCTGTACTAGAGTAATTGAACCCCTTCATGACAAATGTCTTTTGTACTTAGTACAGCACGTATTTACTATTATGACCTGCTGCAAACATAACACATAGCTAGACACCAACTTCTGAACTCTGGAATCTTAGCCCTTTTCTTTTGGGCAATGGCCTCCAGGTCATATTTTTGGGTTTGTGTACTGCAACCACCTTTTACATATCTCACCAAAGACTTAGTATGCCGCTAAAAATTTTCTATGAGGTTTAGGTCGGGAGACTGTTATGACCACCTTGGAGTCTTCCTAGACTTCTTCTATAACCAAACCTTGAGGATCATTGTTCTAGTCAAGGTTCAGTGATGACCAAGCTTCAGCTTCCACACAAAAGGCATAACATTTTCTCCTAGAATTACCTGATCATTTCATAAATCCATTTTGCCCTTCAAATACTCCAGGTTTCCAGTGTCAAAAGAAGCAAAGCAGCGAGAGGGCATCACTGAGCTCCCGCTGTGCTTTGCTGTATGCAGGATGTTCTATTCAGTGCATGCTTCATTCTTTGTTCTTCAGACATATTACTGATCCATAGTCCTCATTTCATTTTCACCACAGATCAGAATCCTTAAAGTGAAGCCGTCAGGTGGTTAGTGCTGCTCTATCTGAGAACAGTGATAGAGGGAAAGAAACTGAGCTCTTTGATGTGTAAGATTACGATGTGATAGAGGAGAGAAGCTGAGCTCTGTGATATATAAGAGCAGGATCGATTCTCCTTACGGCGTCCCTTGGGAGAGGTCCGGAGTACGGGAGATGCACTACATTAAAAAGCGCAACTGGGGTCCTAGGCAGATAAACCAGTATAATGATCGCAAGGACAGGTGCTCACCTGATTTAGCTGTACAGATCATGGTACAGCTCGTATGATTGCCTTGGAATCGTGAAACAGTAAGTTTGCAGCAGCTCCTGATCGTTCCCGCCGGGACGCCACGAGGACGCCATGGAAGGGTAATCACGGTAGTTTGGAGTGGAGAAGATCCCTCTCGCTAGTTTTGGAGCGATATATAGGAGCACTTGGCAAAAGGATCCGATGCACGTTCAGCAAAACAGTTTTAGAATGAAAAAAATAAAGTTTTTTATTTAGTTCAGTATAACGCGTTTCGCAGGATAAAAACCCGCTTCATCAGATACATATTGCAGCAGCAAACTGCGGGGCTTTAAATACAGAAACGAGGTTCAATGGAACATAGTAAATAACAAGTCACATGACATAGAACGAGCATCAATGTAAACGCTACACACTTGTAAAATGCTTTCATTCATAAAAATGGCTACATTTAAAAAATATATGTTCTAATAGCTACTAGGATTTAGACAATGAGACAAATGTGCATAGGAACCCACAATAAATAAGAAACATATAAAATATATATATAAAAAAATAAAATATTGTAACTATGAAAATGTATGATAAAATATAAAAATATATATATAGAACGGCATATAAAACAATATTCATATGAAAAAATATATATGTATGTATACATATAAAGAATAAAAATGAAAATAAAAATAAAAAGGGAGGCTGATAAAAGGATGTTTCTTGTATAGCAACCGATTTGTTGTGAATATGTATTAATTATCAATAAAAGGTATAAATGATTTAAGACCATTGATGTAGCAGAATTCTAGATAACCGTGTCCTGAATCTCATTAAGTCCATACGGCTTCAGTGTGTTGAGGCGATAGATCCAATATACCTCACGTTGGCTCAGTCTCTTTGGTCTATCAAGAATATTAGTATCAATAAATTCAATGGGTTGTATATTGAAATCTGGAGTCTGACTGTCATGAGCAGCCTGAAAGTGTCTGGGTAAACTGTAAACAAGGCGACCGTGTGTGACATCATACCGATGGTTTATCAAGCGCCTAGATAGCTTGGTCGTGGTCTTTCCCATGTATTGAATCCCGCATTTGCAGGTAATGAGATATATTACAAAGGACATTGCACATGTGAGGTGGCGTCTGATTTTAAATGTCTCCCCTGTTGCATTGGATTTGAATTGGTCACTGCTGATTATCTGTCGACAGCATTTACATATAGGGTGCCCACATGGATAGGAACCTTTGGGATCAGATTTTTCTTTCATATCTACTTCAGTATTTCCTTTATGTTGTTTTAAACGAGAGGGGGCTAAGATGTTCTTTAAAGTGCGAGCTTTACGATAGATGTATTTGGGGATTTCAGGAATAACACCTTTAAGTCCCGGGTCCCTAAGTAGGATACCCCAATGTTGAGTCACAATTTTCTGAATTTCTCTAAATTGTGTGTTGTGTGTAGTAATGAAGCATAAATCTAAATTATCAGTATCCTTACGTGTACTCCGATTTTCTAGATAAAATTTTTGATTGTGTTTAGCTGCTTTTTTATAGGCCCCCTTCAGTAGTTCATTCGGATACTTTTTTTTGGGAAAATTTCTCCATAAGATTAGCTGCCTGTGTATCAAAATCCATTTCTTTTGTACAGTTTTTTCTCAACCTTCGAAATTGGCCGGATGGTATGTTCTTTAACCATTTTTTTGGTGATTAGAGCTGAATGCTAAGTAGTTATTTGAATCCATGGGTTTGAAGTGGGTTTTCGACACAATTTTCCCTTCCTCCACGTATAAATCTAAATCCAGAAATGTTATTTCTTTTTTATGGGTGGTTGCTGTAAATGTAATACCCCATGAGGTGCTATTCAAAAATTCTACAAAGATATTAAAACTTTCTAGAGACCCTTCCCAAATAAAAATGAGGTCATCAATAAATCTTTTAAAATAAAGATCTGTTGTCTGAAGGGATTCCCTGTCCCGCTTATATATATATCCTCGAAGGCTCCTATAAATAAATTAGCTACCGAAGGTGCCACACGCGTACCCATGGCGACCCCGACTTGTTGTTGATAATGTACATCCTGGTTGAGCGTCTTCCCAGCTTCCTTAAGGACTCTGATGCTGTATTAAGAGACCTCATTGGCACTGAATGGAAAGATCACTATATACTAGCCACAATGGATGTTACCTCGTTGTATTCTAACATTAAACATGAAATGGGTCTTAGATCAGTTAGAAAATATCTTGATATGGAACCAGCCTTTTCTCCTGATTTTAAAAGCTTTTTAATAACCAGCCTAGAACTTATTTTAAAGCACAGTTTCTTTCAATATCAGGATATACATTATCAACAACAAGTCGGGGTGGCCATGGGCACGTGAGTGGCACCTTCGGTAGCGAACCTATTTATGGGATCTTTCGAGGACATATATATCAATGGGACAGAGAATCCCTATAGAACACAGATTCTTTATTTTAAAAGATTTATTGATGACCTCATTTTTATTTGGGAAGGGTCTCTGGAAAGTTTTAACACCTTTGTAGAATTTTTAAATTGCAGCCTATTGGGTATTACATTTACAGCAACCACCCATAAAAAAGAAATAACCTTTTTGTATCTAGATCTATATGTGGAGGAAGGGAAAATTGTGTCAAAAACACACTTCAAACCTACAGATTCGAACAACTATTTAGCATTCAGCTCTAATCACCAAAAAAATGGTTGAAAAATATACCATATGGCCAATTTCGAAGGTTGAGAAAAAATTGCACAAAAGAAACAGACTTTGAAATACAGGCAGCTAATCTTATGGAAAAAATTTCCCCAAAAAAAGTATCCGAATGAACTACTGAAGGGGGCCTATAAAAAAGCAGCTAAACACAATCAAAAATTTTATCTAGAAAATCGGAGTACACGTAAAGATACTGATAATTTTGATTTATGCTTCATTACTACACACAACACACAATTTAGAGAAATTCAGAAAATTGTGACTCAACATTGGGGTATCCTACTTAGGGACCCGGGACTTAAAGGTGTTATTCCTGAAATCCCCAAATACATCTATCGTAAAGCTCGCACTTTAAAGAACATCTTAGCTCTCGTTTAAAACAACATAAAGGAAATACTGAAGTAGATATGAAAGAAAAATCTTATCCCAAAGGTTCCTATCCATGTGGGCACCCTATATGTAAATGCTGTCGACAGATAATCAGCAGTGACCAATTCAAATCCAATGGAACAGGGGAGACATTTAAAATCAGACACCACCTCACATGTGCAACGTCCTTTGTAATATACTTCATTACCTGCAAATGCGGGATTCAATACGTGGGATAGACCTCGACCAAGCTATCTAGGCGCTTGATAAACCATCGGTATGATGTCACACACGGTCGCCTTGTTTACAGTTTACCCAGACACTTTCAGGCTGCTCATGACAGTCAGACTCCAGATTTCAATATACAACCCATTGAATTTATTGATACCAATATTCTTGATAGACCAAAGAGACTGAGCCAACGTGAGGTATATTGGATCTATCGCCTCAACACACTGAAGCCGTTTGGACTTAAAGGGGTTATGCCACGAAGTAAAATTGACGTGGAAAGCTTGCAAATTAAAAAACAAACATTTTCACCATTCATTATTATTAAAAATTCTGCACCGTTGTTTTAGCTGCTCCTTTAGTGATCCATTGTTTACAGCTCATCTCCAGGGGATACGACCAGGACTGAGAGCTTTCAAGTCCTGGTCGCACATGCTCGGATATCACTTTTTACTCTCAGGCAGCTACTGGGTGTTTAAACCCCAGGTGCCGTCACTCTACTCCCGTCCTCTGTGCTCCTTAGTAATTAGTCAAAAAGTGCAAATAAATAAAAAAGAAACCTCAATGAGGTCTGTGCATTTAGAAAGAGAAAAAAAATCAACACAGGTTTGGTTCCTACAGGGATTTGAACCGAGGACCCTTGTGCTGTGAAGCAAAAACTATACCACTGAGCTACTCACAATGCTTTACATAAACAGACCTTTCTTTGGCTAGAGAGAGGAGAGGCCTGGTGATGTCATCCTGCAGGGTCAAATGATATACAATTCAAAAAATCACACACGCCCCCTTCTGAGCACACAGAGCTGAAATGCTGGATGCAGGAGGTATGAAATTAGATTGTGGCAAAACCCCTTTAATGAGATTCAGGACACGGTTATCTAGAATTCTGCTACATCAATGGTCTTAAATCATTTATACCTTTTATTGATAATTAATACATATTCACAACAAATCGGTTGCTATACAAGAAACATCCTTTTATCAGCCTCCCTTTTATTTTTATTTTCATTTTTTATACTTTATATGTATACATACATATATATTTTCTCATATGAATAGTGTTTTATATGCCGTTCTATATATATATTTTTATATTTTCTCATACATTTTCATAGTTACAATATTTATATTTTTTTTTATATATTTTATATGTTTCTTATTTATTGTGGGTTCCTATGCACATTTGTCTCATTGTCTAAATCCTAGTAGCTATTAGAACATATATTTTTTAAATGTAGCCATTTTTATGAATGAAAGCATTTTACAAGTGTGTAGCGTTTACATTGATGCTCGTTCTATGTCATGTGACTTGTTTTTTTACTATGTTCCATTGAACCCGCTTCTGTATTTAAAGCCCTGCAGTTTCCTGCTGCAATATTGTATTGATGAAGGCGGGTTTTTATCTGAAAAAACGCGGTTATATTAAAACTAAATAAAAACTTTTTTTTTTTTCATTCTAAAACTGTTTTGTTGAACGTGCATCGGATCCTTTTTGCCAAGCGCTCCTATATATCGCTCCAAACCTAGCGAGAGGGATCTTCTCCACTCCAAACTACCGTGATATAAGAGTAGGATGTGACAGAGGAGAGAGGCTGAGCTCTGTGATATAGAAGAGCAGGATGTGATAGAGGAGAGAAGCTGAGCTCTGTAATATATAAGAGCAGGATGTGAAAGAGGAGAGGAGCTGAGATCTGTGATATATAAGAGCAGGATGTGATAGAGGAGAGAAGCTGAGCTCTGTGATATATAAGAGCAGGATGTGATAGAGGAGAGAAGCTGAGCTCTGTGATATATAAGAGCAGGATGTGATAGAGGAGTGAAGCTGAGCTCTGTGATATATAAGAGCAGGATGTGATAGAGGAGAGAAGCTGAGCTCTGTGATGTATAAGAGCAGGATGTGATAGAGGGAGAGAAAATGAGCTCTGTGATATATAAGAACAGGATGTGATAGAGGGGAAAAAAGCTGAGCTTTTGTGATTATAAGAGCAGGATGTGATAGAGGGAGAGAAGCTGAGCTCTGTGATATATAAGCGGATGTGTATAGGAGAGAAGCTGAGCTCTGTGGTATAAAAAGAGCAGGATGTGATAGAGGTAGAGAAGCTGAGCTCTGTGATATATAAGAGCAGGATGTGATAGAGGGCGAGAAGCCAAGCTCTGTGATATATAAGAGAAGGATGTGATAGAGGGGAGGAGAAAACTGAGCTCTGTGATATATAGGCAGGATATGATAGAGGAGAGAAGCTGCGATCTGTGATATATAATAGCAGGATGTGATAGAGGAGAGAAGCTGAGCTCTGTGTTATTATAAATGCAGGATGTGATAGAGGGGGAGATGCTGAGCTCTTTTTTGATATTTTAAGAGCAGGATTTTTGATAGAGGAGAGAGCTGAGCTCTGTGATATATTAAGGCAGGATGTGATAGAGGAGGGAAGCTGAGCTCTGTGATATATAAGAGCAGGATGTGATAGAGAAGCTGGCTCTGTGATTATATAAGGGGCAGGATGTGATAGAGAAGCTGAGCTCTGTGATATATAAAAAGCAGGATGTGATAGAGAAGCTGAGCTCTGTGATATATAAGAGCAGGATGTGATAGAGGAGAGAACTGAGATCTGTGTATATATAAGAGCAGGATGTGATAGAGGAGAGTAGCTCTGTGATATATAAGAAACAGGATGTGATAGAGGGAGAGAAGCTGAGCTCTGTGATTTTTAAGATCAGGATGTGATAGAGAAAGCTGAGCTCTGTGATTATAAAAAGCAGGATGTGGATAGAGAAGCTGAGCTCTGTGATATATAAGAGCGGATGTGATAGAGAAGCGAGCTCTGTGATATATAAGGGGCAGGATTGTGATAGAGAAGCTGAGCTCTGTGATTATAAGAGCAGTATGTGATAGAGAGAAAAACTGAGCTCTGTGATATATAAGAGCAGGATGTGATAGAGGGAGAGGGAAACTGAGCTCTGTGATATATAAGAAACAGGATGTTTATAGAGAGAGAAGCTGAGCTCTGTGATATGTTAAGAGCAGGATGTGATAGAGGAGAGAAGCGAGGGTCTGTGATTATAAGAGCAGGATGTGATAAGAGGAGAGAAGCTGAGCTCTGTGATATTTAAGAGCAGGATGTGATAGAGGAGAGAAGCTGAGCTCTGTGATATATAAGCAGGATGTGATAGAGGAGAGAAGCTGAGCTCTGGGGATATATAGGAGAGGATGTGATAGAGGAGAGAAGCTGAGCTCTGTGATATTAAGAGCAGGATGTGATAGAGGGAGAGAAGCTGAGTCTGTGATATATTTAAAAGGGAGGATTGTGATAGAGGAGAGAAAGCTGAGCTCTATGATATATGAGCAGGATGTTATGGAGGGAGAGAAGCTGAGCTCTGTGATATATAAGAGCAGGATGTGATAGAGGGAGAAGCTGAGCTCTTGTGATATATTAGAGCAGAATGTGACAAGGGAGAAGCTGAGCTCTGTGATATATAAGAGCAGGATGTGATAGAGGAGAGAAGTGAGCTCTGTGATATATAAGAGCAGGATGTGATAGAGGGAGGAGCTGAGCTCTGTGATATATAAGAGGGGATGTGATAGAGGGAGAGAAGTGAGCTCTGTGATTTATAAGAGCAGGATGTGATAGAGGAGAGAAAACTGAGCTCTGTGATATATAAGAGCAGGATGTGATAGAGGGAGGGGAGCTGAGCTCTGTGATATATAAGAGGCGGATGTGATAGGTAGGGAGAGAAGCTTTAGTCTGTGATATATAAGAGCAGGATGTGGGTTAGAGGAGAGAAGCTGAGCTCTGTGATATATAGAGCAGGATTTTGATAGAGGAGAGAAGCTGAGCTCTGTGATATATAAGAGCAGGATGTGATAGAGGAGAGAAGCTGAGCTCTGTGATATATAAGAGGCGGATGTGATAGAGTGAGAGAAGATTGATTCTTAGCGCCAAAACCTTTTTTTTTTATTTCAATTATTATGTTGTTTTCTGTGGTGGCCTGAGAGTGCCAGCAATGTCTGAGTTTTGTAAGGTGGTAGCTTTGGATATATGATACTACATAAAGATACTAAATGAGTTGTACCAATTTAGTACAACTCGACTAGGTGAGCAGCGATAATACTGCACACTTTTGCCTTATTTACAGCACGAATATATATCAAACAGTGATTATGGAATTGTAGATACCAGTGTACAAAGACTCTACAGACTGTATATTACCTCTATACAATGACCATATTATGGTAGATATCAGTGTACACAGGCTCTGCAGACTGTATTTTACCTCTATATAGTGACCATATTGTGGTAGATACAAATGCACACAGGCTCTACAGATTTTTAAGTGACTACAGTGCAGTTACATCTAGGAACTCACCAGAGACATCTTCTGTGACTGGAATTTTTATTTTTCCCTTTTCTTCCCCCATCGTTCAGACCGCCATGATGACTTATCCCAGCCACGACTCGTCCCTGCAAAATTTTCCACATAAACAGCTTAGAATTCTTTTTTTTTCTGGCAGTTTCCTATCTGTAGCTACCTCTGTAAAAACGCCACATGGGTTGATAGGTGGGGAGATAATGGGGTGATAGGTGCAGGTGGAATAGTTGTTGGGGGATAGGTGAAATATAGTGATAGGTGGAAGTCAAAATGTTATGGGGTGATAAGTGGAATGGAGTAATAGGTGACGGTGAGCGGTCTATGGAGTTAGAGGTGGAACGGGTATGAGGTGATAGGTGGAGAGGTTATGGGGTGATGTGGGGGGTTGTATTTTGTGTTGGAACTAGGATGTATAACACAATGGTGGGAAGGGGTGGGAGAGAGGATTACAGATCACAGCTTAAAATCTGGCTGGGGGGTCCTTCTGGGGATTGTGCTGTGGCTGTGGTCTGTACCCCCCAGAATCATATTGTGCATGTTGAACTCCGTACCCTGCATCCCCAGAAGATCAGCTGCAGGAATGATCTTCAGGGGGTGCAGGAGATGGAGTTTGGTACTGTCATGTTTTTTTTCTTATATTTATACAGGTTTCCACTTTGGACTATGTTGGACTCATTGGATTATGACAGACCAACGTTGGATTGATTTCTGTTATAAAATGGTTAAAGAGGGCTGATGTTGGGGAGTGTTTATTTAAATTAAAGTTTTTTGTGTAATCTGTGTTTGTTTTTTTCCCATTTAATTCCACTGCTAGAAATCATGGTATCTGACAAACGCCTCTTCATTACTATCTCTCGCCAGTCATCAGTAGGTTTTGTCACACCAAGGCTGATACTAACCCTGTGTCACTATTACCCCAGTACCCAATGTTCCAGGGGCACTAGGAAGAGCTAGGTTACTATGAGAAGCGGACCCTCTAATAAGAGGGTCCACTTATGGGGTGGCTGCGCACTGGTATTTTTAGTACGAAGGGACCAGTGTTAATTGATGGATCTTCCCAGGCTGAAGCTGTTAGTTTTACCTTAGCTGGTTATGGAAAATGAATGGGAACCCCAATTTGTTTATTTTTTCAAAAATCATTTATTTATTGAGAATCCTAAAGTGGGCAACTCCTGTAATCATTACAGTGGATGCCCATGTTTAGATTCTCATTAAATAAATTTTCAGAAAGAAAACGACGTGGGGTCTCCCCGCATTTTTCTTAACCAGCCAAGGTAAAACCGACAGCTTCAGCCTGATACTATCAGAATGGGAAGATCCATCGCTCCTGCTCCCTTCCCAATATGAAAATATCAGCGTGCAGCTGCTCCAGTAGCGGATCATTACATTAAAGGGTCCATTTCTCATGGTTACTGGCACTTCCCAGAACTCCTGGTACATTGGGTACTGGGGTAATAGTGACCAAGCCTGAACGATAGTAATGAAGAGGCATCTGTCAGATATTTCCACCACTAGCATTGGAATTATATAAAAAAAACACAAACAAATTGCACAAAAAACTTTTATTTAAATAAACACTCCATGACTACAACTCTCTATACCCATTTTATTTGAAAAAATGGATCAAAGGTTGATCCGGCATAGTCCACCGAATCGTAAGTAGTCCAAATGGGAACCTGTAAATAAACAAACATTATACACATACATACATAAATACCCTAACCAGCATCCAGGAGAGCTGGATGACACCCATCACCCACAGGTAACATCCAGCTTTCCATGATAGGAATACTGAATGCCACCTTTGGGGGATGGAGTGTCACCCAGCTTTCCTGAATGCTAAATAGGCTATTGCCATAGGCAATCACTAGAGTCTGTTCCCTGTGGCCCGTCTTCTGTCAGAGACAGACTGCAGGGGACAGGAGACAGGAACAAGTGACAGGAGACACGGGGGCAACTCCTGCCCAATTTGATCTGTGTCCAGCCCCCTGCAGCCGCTGGAGACAGACCGCAGGGGGAAGGAGACAGGGAGCAGTGCAGCAATGGCACGACAGTCACTAAACAATGGCTGCTGCCAATCCACAGCAATGCTCCAAATGCTGGCTGTAGTCACTGGGTAGGGTAGGCAGCTGTCTGGGTGGCGGTCGGGCTCTCTGTGTTCATGGGGCCCATGGGCAGCCGTCTACCCTGCCCAAAGGAAAGATGGCACTGCTCTCAGATAGGGTAGCATAAACTCCCTGACTGGTTCCCTTTAAACCCATGTCAGATTATTTATATGGTTTTGAGCACATTACAGCTAACTTTTCTTCTGTTTCTGGGTGAGAAGAGGTAGATGTTTTGTAAGTTTGGGCATGAAGACGTGCAGTTTTTAGTATACCACCAAATTTTGCTGTGTGCCTTTTGCATGGTTTTTAACTATCTGTCTCCTTAGGAATTTCATGGCTTCCAGTGATAGTTCCTGTGCAATAAATTCCTTAATGTCATCTGCAAAGTTATGGGATTGAGAAATGTTTAAAATAATACGTTTCATGCAAACAATATGCTTTCTGTTTAAGAAGATGCCATACTGTGATGTTCTGTGACTTCTTACATTAAAAAGTACAAACAGTCCCCAATTTACAACACTCGGACTCACATCTGTCTCCTAGTTCCACATGGGGACTTATGGTGCGCAGCTCAGTATGCTGACATCATACACGGAGTCACGCCCCTTAATAGCATTGGAACATCGCAAGCCTTCTTCGGCTCTCTGTGTCTTCCGGACGGCACAGCACCGGAGCTCTTGTTTACCTTCCTCCTGCCCATCCACTTTGCTCTGGGAATCTCCATCTTCAGACCAGCACAACAGCTCTCCCTCACGCCACTCTCGTCTTGCGGTCTGTTCTTACTGCTCACAGTCCCCCCATCCATCCCTGGCTGCCTTCAATGTTAAATACAGTACTGTAATGTATCAGCACCCATACGAGCAGTAAATGAATGTCAGGCTGGCATTTGTAGTTGTCAAACTACAAATTCCAGCATACCACACCATACCACATAGGTACTGATCGTATGGGTGCTGATTGGTACATGTGTTTAACATGTGCTGCTGTGGCATGCTGGCAGTTGTAGTTTCATGTTTCATAGCAGTTAGCAGCTGTGGAACTGCAAGTGCCAGCATGCCACAGCAGCAGATGAGATGAGAGATGAGAAAGTGAGCTGAAATCTTATAAACAAGGGCACAGACAGCAAAACAGATGAAAAGTGGGGTTAACCCTTCTCTGCACTCTCACTAAATGTACTTGTTCCAACTTACAAATTTAACTTAAGAACAAACCTACAATCGCTATCCCATTCATTATTCAGGGACTGCGTGCATTGCTGACAAAAATCTAGGGTTGACTCATAATCCCAATTTCAGTCCAGTGCTGCAACTACTCACAACAGATACTGCGGTTCCATCACAAACCTGAATGAAATTCCCCAAAATTTCCATTGATCTTCGCTGTAGTTTAGGCCTAGACATAATTTGTCCCTGGAGTTGTTTGGTACCAGCTAAGCATCATGTATGCTATCAACAGAGGATACTGCATACATTATATATTTTGAGTCTCCCTCCAGGTTATAAATAGAGGTGCTGTTACTTTTCTATGGATAAAAAGTACACTAAATTGCTTATATGAGCTATAACTTTATTTTATTGTTCAATTATATGATGCAATTATGTTGCCTACAGTGATAGTAGTGGTAATAATATAATTTTAGTTTTTCTTAAATTGCAATAAATACATAGTTTTATGATTATGTAGTAAACTGTGTATATTGGTTTTTTATGACCTTACTTCAAACTATTACTTCAAACTGTTGAGTCAGATTTCTATCGTGAGCTGATACCCTCTGTGCCTGAGGTATGTAGGCCTTTCAATAGTACACTATGTAACCTGTCTACTCCATATATACCAAATGTCAGCTTAATCACTGTGTTTTGAAAAGTTCTGCAACTTTCTAATGTCCTTTATACCTTAATTCAACTGCATCGCCAACATCTTTGTGTTCCTTCAGCAGGTGAAAAAAGAGTCTGAATACCTGTACGAACCAAGTCTTCATCAAAGCTGAGAAGCAGATTCACTCTCAATTCACTATGATCAAAGTACATCATCCCCATTTTCAAGGATGGAACCATAGACATAGCATTAACAGTGTTTTCTCATCAAAGGCTTTTGCAGACTTGAGCTGTTTCTCTGTCTTACAGCTTCAAATCCAGGGGTGGGTCTCTCCTCTCAGTAGGCGTGTCTCTCCTCCCAGCAGGTATTTCTTCCCTCACTGGTGACATCATTATTCTGTGTGAGCAGTGGAAGGGAGAGCATTTCACAGCTCTGAAGACCTCCTGCAATTGTACTCATGCCTGCAGAGCTGTCACCTCCCTCCAAAGTAACCAGAACACCTGCATTGCTGTAAGCAGTTATATATACAGTCTGAACTGATGAAACAAATGTGAGAAGTGCACTCTGCTATCCGCCCCCCCTCTCTCCCCGTTATCAGGCAGGAGATAGAACAGACGTTATAAGGCTGTGTTATATGGGGGGAGCAGTGTATAAGGCTGTGTTATATAGGTGGGGAGAGTGAATCTAGCAGCTAGAGATTGAGTAATCCTTCACATAGAGCTGTGAGAGGAGCAGAGAGCCTTTATTATACAGACACAACTATCACAACAAGCTGAGGCACCTAGCTTCACTTTCATTTTCCACAGCTCTCAGAGAGGAGTAAGCACAGAGTGCAGGCAGCCAATCACAGCACATGGGTGTGTCCTATCCAGGGGGCATGTCCCAACATGCTGAATGAAATATCAGCCAGCCAATTACTGTAAAGGGGGAGTGGCCCAACCTCAGGCTGCAGTTTTAGGTGTAGAATACATAGATTAGCTTATATCTGCTATACGAAATAATTTAGGTAATGCAAACCATTTGCAAAATTGCTTATTTTTACTGTCCCCATCATTAGAGATATGATCTTTGTGGCGAGAAAACCCATTTAATATCTGCTTCTACAACGATGGTGCTCATGTGTGCAGGTATGTTCTGTTCTGTGGGGAAAACTTTATGATGGCTTTCTTCCTTGTGTAGAAGAGTGAATATATCCCAGCACTTTCTATCCTTTGGTTGTGATTCAAGTGAAAGTAGTTATGCTGCTGTTTCCATTACCAAAGTTGAGTCTAATCTGCATTCCAAAATTATTATGTACATTTTCTTAAAGTGTCATTAAGATTCATTTTTGGTATTTTGATTAAATTCATGGATGGTATGGTTTCAGGGGGTTTAGGCAAAAGAAATTAATTAAGAACCTGTAAAGTTTTCCTGGTGGCCAAAATTAAAAAAACCTAGTTTTTGAAGGATGTTCCACAATATTAAGCAGCCACAAGTTCTTAGCAATCTGGGAAAGAAACAGGATCTCTATGCTGCCAAAAGGCATCAAATAGTGCAATGCCTTGGACAAGGTATGAAAACATTAGATAATTCATGAAAACTCCAGCATGATCATTCTACTGTCAATAGATTTATGGCTGATTCCAAGTACAGACGGGTTTGTGCAGATAAAGGCTTAGCAAGGAGGGTTTCTGACAGACAAATTTGTCCGATTTGTCAGCTGCCCAAAAACCATTGCAAAGCAGCAAACAGATATTTAAGTGCTGGTGCCCCCTTTGGGGTCCTCAAACCCCCAAGGTGTAGGTTTTCCTCCCTAGGCTGGATTTGTCCAAAACCTACTATTTGGAAACCCTTAAACCCGTGATCACAAATAAATGGGTTTCAGTGGGGGCCCACAACATGAGGGCTAATTTTGAAAAAGTTTGTTAAATGATGGTGGCGTTTAAAAACCCCTATGGTTCAGTGGATGGAAATTGTGGAGGTTTTGGGGGAAAACACCCTGTCCCAAAAAGGCTGTGAAGCAAAAAAGAGTTTGGTGGGAGTTGTTTTGGTCTGAATCATGGAGAGAGAGTGGTAGGCCATTAGGGGATGTTCAAACCGAAATTCGGTAACCCCCGTTTTAGAGAACTATGGATTACGCCCCCCTCTCTCGGGGTACATTTCAATCGGATTTTTTCACCCGGGGAGATGCGAATGTATGGTAAGTGCCGCAAGTAATGACAGTCTATGGGGCTGGCAGGCACGACTCCCAAACATCCTGCGTAATTGCGGGATATACTGTATGTCCCGCAATTACGCCGTGTGAAACATAGCTAAGGTCCCCCAAAGGGTGAAAAGACCTCTGTAAAGTTTTTGAGTTTTTTTACTGACCACTTTCTTCCATGGCACAAAAAGAAGAACCCTGCCCTTCCCTAGCAAAACTCTTCATGAAAGACAATGCACCAATTTAAAAGTGCAAAAAAGGACCTTTGAGTCATTGGGGCTTGGGCAAAAAGTTGAAATCATGGTGTGGCAAGACCTCAACCCAACAGAGAACCTTTGGAGTATCCTCCAGCAAAAGATCTATGAGGGTGGGAGGCAATTCACATCAAAACATTAGCTATGGAAGGCGAATCTGACACCCAGCAAAGAAATTCAAGCAGAAACTCTCAAAAAACTCACAAGTTCAATGGATGCAAGAATTGTGAAAGGGATATCAGAGAAGGGCTCCTATGTTAACATGTAATTTGGCCTGTTACATTGTTTTTAATTGAAATAGCGTTTGATTTCTGTAAAAGTGACCTCGCTACAATGATTAGCTTTTAACATGCAGGAAATGGTAAATGAAGACTATTATCAAATACATTGCTTTGTTGACTTTGCTTTGGTCAGGAGATAAAGAAGATTTTATTTCCTACTGGAGCACACAAGTTTCTCTGGTTACCAACCACCTCTCCCCATCTCTCCCTGCTCTCTCTTATCTCTCATTACATCAAACTGCTTTAGTCATTCAGTCTGTCCATTCAGTCACTCCCCTGCAGAGTCTTCTCTCTAGAAACAGACTTTGATTTATTTAACTAAATGAGAAGCTTTCACTCTTTAGCGTTCTGGAGCTTTGTGCAACACAAGTTATAAATCTTCAAAGCCTATATTAAACGGGAATGGTAAAAAACAGCAGCAAATCATTTTAAAGGGAGCCATAAAACACCCTTTTAAAGAGGATTTGAGAGTGTAAAACCAGCTGTGGATCTTTGAAACTGCATGGTGAGAAAACCTCTTTAATTCTGCAATTCCAAAAATGTTCAGTACTTTACAAACTATAAAATGTTTTGTAACTCTTTCCAATCAAAGGACAATCAAAGAACAATATAATTTGCATAATAATTTGGAACAAATGTAGAGACAAAAAGATGAGGATCCATTCCTAATTTTGCTCTGGTACCCTATGAATCACCCCTGCTTCTAGTGATTGTCGCAGCGTGCAAGTCTTTTGATAGTTTTACAAGTATCTGTCGGGGCGGGGCAGCGCTCAGCTTGCAGGGAGGAAGATTGCGCGCTGATCAGCGACCCCCCCCTGATGACAATCTGCGGGAGCTGTGTGAGTGACAGACGTCCACCCACTCCAACGGGGGCGTAGCGCAACCAGCAAATGGGAGAGCCGGAGGCGCCCCAATCAAGCTACGGGGGCGTGCCCGGGAATCATTTAAATTTCCTGTTGCTGAGTGCTGTCCCTGCATATTCCCCGGCTCCTTTTTTACTTGTGCTTTGTTTGTTTTTTATGCTTCGTGTACCTGACCTCGGCTTGTTTCCCACCCGGTTTTCTTCTATTTGGTACCTCGCTCCGTTTGGTTTTGACCCCGGCTTGTTTTAGTTTTTCCCTCTGGGGTTTATTTGTGGCTTTGGCGTTTCCGTTTTGGTATTTACCCCCGGGCTGTTGACTATTCCTCCTTAATGACCCACCATCTAGCAGCACGGGGGTGGTCGCCCGTTGACATCTGGCCTAGGGCAGCACGTCAAGAAGGAGGGGGGAGGGGCTGGGTTCCGTCAGGGTCACTGTCCCTCCCTTTACGTGACTTATGCAAACCAAAACCCTTACGGCCTTTTCCCCACTATGAACCCCCTGACAGCTTGGTAGAGCGTGAGGGGTGCTTCCACTAGTCCCGGATCTGGCGTGGGGTAGAAAGCAGGAATCTACCCCAAAGCAGAGTCTCCCTGCACACCTTCCCCCCCTGTGGAGCCCCTATCCCGTTGCCTGACAGGTTCCAGCAACAGGAAGGCCCTTTTGAAATTTAGGACGATTCGCCTGGGATTTTTGGCTCCGCCCAGTACCTCGGGCAATGAGGAGAAAAAAAAATGGGAAAGGTTATGTCCCTATTGGGTTCCCCACAGGGGTGGGCATTTTCGTTACCGCCTGATTCGCCCGAACTGTTTCTGTGGACAGGTTCTTTGCCCCTTAGGGGTACTCTTTGGGCCCGATAGGGAAGCTGGGCGGGCTCAGTGAAATTTCAACACTTTTAAAGAAGCCCTTTTAAAATTGACATCCCACTTTCGGCATTCAAAAACCCTGATATTTCAGCAGCAATAAATGGACGAATGGTTAAAAGTATACTCAGCATTGGTTGCGACCTCAATCGTTCAAAAAATTCAAAGGGAAAAGTCCATGCATCGATCTGGGGCCAGGGGCCCGAGCAGAGAGGCGCAATGATGGTGCTAGCGGAATCGGACGTGCAAGTTTCGGGCAAACTCCTCCCCTTCCCCAGGGCCGAGGAAGGGGGGGGAGTTTCCCCCAAAAGTTGCCGTCCCAGGAGGGTAGTACCATCATTGCGCATCTCTGCTTGGGGCCCTGGGGGTCCCCAGATCGATGCAAAGGACTTTGCCTTGAATTTTTTTGAAAGGGGTGGGTTGCAACCTAAGCTGAGTTTTGTATTAAAAAATCAATGCAAATAAAAATCCCTGTTAAAACTAAAAAACCC
>JAODAL010010403.1:32500-105365 GCA_025379985.1 Phyllomedusa bahiana | reverse complement strand
GTTATAAATTCCAAAATCGGTTTTGAATACTTTAAGGGGGTGTTTCTTAAGAGGGCTTTTGGGGGGGGTATCTAACATAGGGGCCCAAATCAAAATCACGTTAGAACGGGAGGTTCTCAAAAAATGTATTTTGGGAAAAATTTTGTTGAAAATTTGAAAATTACTACAAATTTCTAACCCCCCCCTAATGTCGTAAAAAAAAAAAAAGACTTTTTAAAAAAAATGATGCCAAACAAGCAAATAGGGTAGAGCATTTAAACTTTTTTGGGGGAAAACTATCGTCTTCATTAAAAATTTTTGAAGTTTAAAAATTTAAATTTTTCAAATTTTCACGATTTTTTGATATTTTTCACAAATAAACAAGCATTTTTTGGACCAAATTTTTTACTATTTAAATACAATTTTTCACAAAAAAACAATTTCTGAATCACATGGATGGTTAAAGTGTCAAAAAGTTATTCTCCCATAAAGGCACATGAAGATTTCAAAAATAGGGCTCTGTCAGAGAGCCAAAACTGGCTCCGGGGGTGGGGGGTTTAAAAAAGGCAGGAAAATTTCATAAAATTTCCCTATCACTCCCGGGAGATGTTGTGTCTGAATGGACTCCTAGTGAGGTAACATGTTCAGTGTTAGGGACTCCCCCTTTGTGCTGGGATCCCCTTGACGCTATTGGGAGGTGAGCTTAACAATCTTTGTCAAAACTGAAAACAAAAGAGTCCCATTTTTTCATTTTTTCTTACAGTAATGCTTTCCCAAATTTCCTATATCCCTTTGTGTTTCACTTATTTTTTTAGTTTTCCCAAATATTTGTATTAGATGTTTGCTAGCATATGCAAGCCCGTGGTATAACACCTGTGGAAGTGGTTTCCATGTATTGATTGCCCTTCAAGCTAGGTAGACCTGCTGTTTCCTGCTGTGTCCCTTATTCTGTAAGATGTGCAGTTTTAAAAACATTTACACCCCAAATCTTTTCATGATATTTGTTAGCCCGTCCCAAAAGGTATCCCGCCTAAGACAGTTATTACATTTTATCCTATTCAAAAAATTTTTAGTTGAGGTGGGTGGGGCTAGCCTCAGGTGGGCGGGGTTTGAAAAAACTGACTCTTTTCTGGCTGAAAACTGCAGATTTGAGCATTAAATACACGAAAACTGCAGAATCTTACAGAATAAGGGACACAGCGCTGGAAACAGCAGGTCTGTCACTAGCTTGTTCTGTCCTCAGCAAGGGGGGCATAATCTATGTGACAGGTTCTTTTTAATCCCTGGAGTTTGATTGACTCCTAAAAGATCTGATTTTTCTGAATGTCAGGGATGTAACGTTTTAAGGGAGGTTTACTGAGTGATTTTCGCTCATAAACTGTAGGAAGCCAGGATTACTGCTGTGACTTTCTGATGCCTAAACCGGACAAAGCCTAGAGGTGAATTATTGACTTATACTGGCTAAATCCAGGATAAGTGATACTAGGTCCACTGTTTGGAGAAAAGAGGCTCCAAATGGACGCTACACATTCAGTCTTGAAGCAGGGAGATATAATGGTGTCCCTGGATTGTAAAGATATTTATCTTCACAATCCTTTCCATGTAACCTCCTACAGGTGGAAATCACTTGGAAAGGTACAGTGATGCATCTCAAGTTCAAGGCCATGTCCTTCGAATTCGCTCCATTCTTCAGTATTCATGATGGATTTTGCAGTGCTTTTAGCAGCCCTTCAAATACAAGCTATATTTATAAAATGACTGACCGATAAAGGTGAAATCAACAGTTGTCCTTCTTTAGCATCTGGATTTGACTATGTAGCTGTTGATTTGACACAGCTTTATATTAAACTTACTCCATAAAACAAGTCACTGCAAAAACAAGTCTCTTTTCAATATATGTCCATTAACAGTGTCCGACCTATTCCTAGATATCCCCTCTTGTATGGGCTGCATCAGCTCCTCAGGTCACTATAGCTACAGACCTGTACAATCTCTCCTGAGAGGTTGTCAGCGATGGTCGCTATAGCTACAGACCTTGTGTCCTCAGCAGCTCATCACTGCAGGCCAATAGTAGCCATAGAAGCCAGTAAACACTGAAGTCAAAAATGAAATCGAGAAAACAGGACTGAGGTAAGATGAATCAATGAAGTGAGACAACCCCTTTAAAGGGAATGTGTAATCAAAAATGACTTATTGTTTAACTCACATTTTTATGTTAGACACATTTTTTAAGAATTTTTGGTTATATTTTTTTTTAAATTTTCCATATCACTTTCAATATTTTTTAAAATTCCCTTTAAATCCTGAAGTTTTCACTTTGGCCACTATGCCCAATTTAAAAGTCTGACACTTCCTGTTTCTGTACAGAAAGATTCTCAGTTGTCTGCTCATTTATCAGCACAAGAGGGTCATTCACCAGTGTGAATAGATAACACAGTATCCACCAGTCACAAGAGGAGTCACAGTTCACCCTTTCACCTCCCTGCACACTGATTTCTTCGGAGGTCACAGAGCATGGGCTATTTTAAACTTCCTATAGAAGTCAATGGGACTGAGTCAGTCTTTTAAATCTCCTTGTGGGATGAAGCTACTGTAAAGCATCTCTCTGACTGCTGTTAAAGCAGTGCAAACAAGGCCTATTGGCCAAAGTGAAAACTGCAAGACTTAAGAATTATTAAAAAATATTGAAAGTGATATGAAAAATAACAATAAAAAAAAATCCTAAAAAAATGTGTTTAACATAAAAATGGGACTTAAACAATGACTCATTTTTTGATGACACATTCCCTTTAAAGCAATTCCTAGGAAACTTAGTAAATTCCATGAAAATGAAATTGTTTCTACCAATAGAAAAGATTTTCCGGATTCAAGCACTCTACCACCTTCAGAAATAACCTTTGCTGTCTATCAGATCTATTGAAAGAGCTTGAGGACTTCTCACTGGCTCAAAAGATAGGATACTTTAGGTAACGTCCCATATTATAAGCTTCATTCAGAAGTTCTGACAGCCTAGGATAGGAATATATAGAATCTGAACTTCAAGATATGTGTCTTGAGCAAAATCTCTGTAGCATTCAAAGTCAAAATCTGACCTATGGGAAAAGACTATTGCTCTCCAATCAAGTGACACTAATGTCAGATGATTGGGCCAATGGCTGGGAAACCCAACCTGGAGAATGAAGTGCTTTAAAGGGGTGTTCTCACTATGCTGGTTCACAGAACCAGATTATTACAGCCAGCTTCAGGCTCCCACTTCCTGTTCAAGTTGAGGTTGGTTCTACAGCAGTGACTGACATTTCTGCTTTGCTATTTCTAGCTGAGTCTGTTAGAGGGACAATGGTAATGAAAAGGTTTTAACAACAGGGCACAAGGCTAATAAAGGGTTTACTCCTTAATGACCGCCCAGTTTTTTTGGCGGCAGGATCTCGGTCATCGTAGCACCCACGATGTCTTTTGACGGTTGTAGACACGGAGTTTTGGGGCCCCGGGTGCCCGCAGTGGTAAAAGCGGGCTGTAATACACCACCCCTGTTCCCGCGCAGCCCTCAAGGGGTGAGTGGGGGAAAGTTCCGCTACCCGGTGCTTTAACCTTTTGATTGCCGCAGTTCGTCACCGCAGCGCAATCAAAGGGTTTCCCTGCTCTGTCGGGTGATGGGGACTCCCAGTGACCCAACAGAGCCCGGGGAAGGCTGCATAGTCAGCCATGGGGCCCAGGGGGAGCCCAGGGTGTCTGTGTAAAAGCCAGTGATCAGGGGGGACTGAGCTGTCCTATCACTCCTGTGCAGACTGACAAGATTATAATGTATTGCCCTATATGAATTGCTTAAAACATTAAAAAAGGGGTAAAAAAAAAAATAAAAAAAAATAAAATAACACAACATCTTCCGGGATTTAAAAAAAAAACAAAGTAAAAAAATAAAAATACAAAAAAAAAAAAAAATAAAAAATAAAAATAAAATATTAATAAAAAAATAATTGTGCAGACATTACCACCAAAAAAAAAAAACCCACAATATTAGGTTTTTTCCCCATGGTGTAAAAACCTGTGGAAAAAATCAAAAGTTATTTAAGTGTGAAATGTGAATGGTGAAAAAAAAAAGTAAAAACAAAAAGTTAAAAATTGAAATAAATTCTGCAATTATTTATAAGTGATCTTAAACTATTCCCCCATAAAGTACAACTCGTCTCGAATGAAACGAGGCCTCATCCAACTGTGTTATTGAAAAAATAAAAAAATTTACAACTGTTGAAACGCAAGGAGACAAAAACTAAAAATATGTTCTGGTCATCAACTACTTTTCAGGCATTTGGCTTAAAGGAGTTGTCTTATTACAAGCTTTCAGCCCACTTCAATGCTTCTGGCAGCAAAGCATTTTTGAATTGAGGGGCGTGCTTCTTGTTCCTCTTCTCCTCCCCCTTACCCCCTCCCCTCAGCACACAGACAGCTCTCCTTCTATAGGGCAGGGGGAGGGGGAGGGCGAGGAGGTTTGCTGCCAGAGTTAACCCTGTGTGTGCCTGCCTAGGTCTGCTGCAGGCTCTTGCTGCTAGATCAGCTGTATTGTCAGCTCCATGGAGACATGAGACAGCAGGGAGAGGGCTGATCTATGAGTGTGGAGAGGTCTTTGAAGCTGTGTATGCTAATAGCAGAGCAGGGGAATTTAGTGTTCCTATACCCCCTCTTAGCCTTACAAATCTCCACACTCAAGCAACAACAAACAAACCCTGTCAGAACAGACACAGGGCAGCTGTGAAGTGAGTTACTATAATCATGATGTGTCACTAATACAGCAGAGCAGGGAGAGATAGGAAGCGTTCACATGCCCCCCTGATCTGTTCTATTAGTATAGTCAAAGCTCCACAGACACATCATGATTATAGTAACACTTCACTGCTGTCACATCGTACTGACCACAGATCAGCCTCATCTCTGCTCTCCTCAATCTGTGTAGAGAGCAGGAGGAAGCAGGCACACACAGGGTTAATCCACACAGACACAGAAGCCAGAGCCCTCCCCCTCCCTTCCCTACAGAAGCATACTGTGCAGGAGGGGCTCTGTGCTCTGACCTGAATTCAGAAGGTGATGAGTCACCAGACCTGACAGCCAGTGAGATAAAGATCAACAGGTCGGCTGCTATAGAGATTTGAGGAGCTGATGCACTACTACTAACAGGATAACTCAAAATCAGTAGGACATTTGTAATGAACATATATTGCAAAGCTGCTTGTTTTTTAAAGATCTTTTAATTAAAACCCAATCATTGTAGCGAGACAACCCCTTTAAGAGGTTAAGGTTTTTCAATAAGAAACATAAACAAGCTTCTGAGCTGCTATTAAGACACAGCAGAGAATGACTTCGCCATCATGACCACAGCAGAGAATGACTTCGCCATCATGACCATTCCAGCCACTACTGCGAGGTAGTCAGTTACCTAAAGAAGGTCTGCTCTAAATCTGAAGAAAAGCAAAACCAGAACAGCAGTGTATTTGGTAATAGTCTTTATTTAACTTTGTCTACATGTTTTAAGCTAATCAATGTGGTCAGAATATCCATGTAATCTCCTCTTTCATCTTCAAAGAACTGAAGGCAACAAGGCGTGCTCTTTTAAAATGTACTTGCTTCAATGTGAAGCAGTCTCGGTTCTTTCAGACAATACAGCAACTGTCAACTACCTAAACAATCTAGGGGGGCAAGGCTCGCCTTGTTATCAGCAGAATAGAAAAAAGTTTATTACCTGGGCAGAACAGATTTCTGAAACTGAGGAGTGGAAACCAAACTTCATATATACAGTATCTTCAGAAGATTGTAGGACAGGCATCCTCAAAATACGGCCCTCCAGTTGTTGGGAAACTACAACTCCCATCATGCATTCATATAATCTATAACGGTGGGAATGATGGGAGTTGTAGTTTCCCAACATCTGGGGGGCCGCAGTTTGAGGATGCCTGCTGTAGGACATGGTAGGGGAAATCCACGTCAACTCGTAGCTGGCATGGATTCAGTCGATGGTGCATAGACAGCTTTGGCAGAAGCAGCAATTTTATTAAACTGCTCGCCTCTCTTAATTAACTTGAATCTGATTCCAACGTATTCCAGCTTTGAGGGGTGTTTCAATTTCATTGATTGGCTTTAACAGTGTAGGCAAATTAATAAAGACTATTACCGAATACATTGCTGTTCTGACTTTGCTTCTCTTCAGGCTATGTCTCCACTGGACTGGTGTTTGGTCAGATTTAAAGCTCCATAGACCACAATAAAAAAAATCCAAGCTGTTGTCTAAAAAGCCGCAGCAAGAAATGGGACAAAAAACTAAAACCGACTGTAAAAAACTGGTCGGATTCTAATTAGAATCCGACCAGTATTTTATACTCTGCCATGTAGGACTAGATCTTATATCCTGCTTTTACACACAAGCTTCCCTAGTTACCGGCCACCTCTGTCTGTTGTCATAGGCTGAAGCAGTGGTCGGGATGATGACTCAATCTCTGCTGTGTTTCTTATCTTGAAAGAAAGAAGTTTTGCATTTCTTACTGAGAAGCTTTAACCCTTCAGAGCTATGTAGCCTTATGTACTACAGTTTACAGACTTCTAGCAGAGCTGATATGCCAATTACTGCTATAGAACCACCAGTCTGAAGGTGGATCTTTGAAACAGCATGGTGAGGCAACCCCTTTAAGACTAAATAGGACAAATAATATACAGGTTAAAGAAGCCAAAGATTGACCTAATGGTGTCTAGAAACACTCTCAAATTGGATTGCTTTTTTTTTTACCTTAGTGCAAGGAAATTACCCATTTGCCATAGAGGTTTTCTCGATCTTAATGCAGAAGATTTTTTTTACTTACATAATTATAGTCATCATAATTTCTCCTCTTAGAGCCCAGACGGCAGTGTCGGACTGGGGCCCGCCAATGGAAATGATTCTTGGTGCCCACCACTGGAGATGATTCTTGTGGCCCACCATTGGAGATGATTCTTGTGGCCCACCACTGGAGATGATTCTTGTGGCCCACCACTGGAGATGATTCTTGGGGCCCACCACTGGAGATGATTCTTGGGAACCACCATTGGAGATGGTTCTTGAGGCCCACCAGTAGAGTTGATTCACAGAGCCTACCAGTGGAGTTTATTCTTGGGGTCCACCAGTGGAGTTGATTCTCGGAGCCCACCAGTGGAGTTGATTCTCGGGGCCCACCAGTGGAGTTGATTCTCGGGGCCCACCAGTAGAGTTGATTCTTGGGGCATACCAGTGGAGTTGATTCTCGGGCCCATTCTACATCTGCTGTACATGGCTGAACATATTGCACATGACTCTTGTTTTCTTCTTCTCTTTTTCTGCCTTTCTCCCTGATAAACAGCCCAAATCTGATATTTTCAGGGGCCCACCATGCCTAGGAGCCTACTGTGGGTTTACCCTACTTCCCGGCGGGTTTGTTTTCTGCTCCATGAGTTGCAGTTTTCATTAGTACAATTGTGGGGTGAAAATTAATTTTTTATTACTTGTCAATTATTTTTTATAGTGTTACCCTGCAGCATAAGTAACCTGACAATTTTATAGTTGTGATCATTATAGATGGAGCAATATCAATTATGTTTAGTTTTCTTTTTACTTTTTTGATGATTAAGCATCTTTAAAGGGAAAACAATTCAGTTGAGATTCTTAGTATTTAAGTTTTAACTTTATTGAAATTATTGCAGCTTTTTCAAGTTTATTTGGTTTTCTTACCGTTATTTTACTCCCACTTTGAGACTTGACCATACGATTGTTGGCTGCTATAATGCATTGTAATTGTTCTGGTATACCTGCCAGTGTGTCAGCTGTTTGTGACAGCTGTGGCAGGGCGACAGCTGTATGTTATAGCTGTTACAGCTGTCACCCAATGCTCCTTTCCTGAGCCCATGCCACCCCCCACCATATATTTAGGCAGTTGTCCCAACATTTCTGGGAAAAACTGGGTTTCAGTGTTTTTTTTTTTTAACTGCATTTTATCTGCAGTGGCTAGATGTTATCCGAAACAAAACACACTACACCTATTGGTGCATAACAACTGTCTAGCAGTAAGGTTAGGTCTACATGGCATAGGACAAAAAGCTTGTTGAAAACCAAAACCTAAAAACTGCTTTTTAAACATCAGTTTGTTTGTCCAAAGCAGTTCACTTTTTGATGAGTTTTTTGGGTAGTTTTCAGGTTTTTGGTGCATTTTTTAGTCTGCTTTTTGGCAGTTTTTAATATATTCAAAATTCATATACCTAAGAATGCATTCACATGTCAAAGACTAACTACTGGTTTTGTCTTCATTATCGCAGCCTGTCATGGTTGCGATAATGAAGCCGCAGGCAGGAGGAGGGAGCTCCTCCTGCCTGCTGCCATCGGCTGCCGCACCGTAGTGCGGCACCGATCTCCTGTCTGATGGTCCCGGGAAGTGAAAGCTACTTCCCGGGGTCATCTGTGACGACACCATGCCCGCAATGCATTGTGGGCATGGTGACAGGCAGTTGTCATGGCGACCAGTACACAGTACTAGTACTGTGTACTGGCCTGCCTTCTAACAGCAATCTGATGATTGCTGTTAGAAGAAAAAGTAAAAAAAATAGTGTAGAAAAGTTAAAAAAAAAGTTAAGTGAAAAAAAGTAAAACACAAAAAATAAAATAAAAACACATACACCGCCCTTTTCCCCTTTACAAATGCCAATCGCCCCCAAAAAGATCAAACATAAAGTACCCATATTTGGTATCAACGCGTGCGTAACGACCTGCCCTATAAATATGTCACATTAATTAACCCGCACATAAACGGAATAAAAAGCGATCAAAAACTCATGTAAACTCCAAAGTTGTGCCAATTAAAACGTCAGCTCATCCCGCAAAAAAACGTCCTTTCACTGCTCTGTATACGGAAAAATAAAAAAGTTATGGCTCTCATAAGACAGTGATGCATAAATATTGTTTTACACAATAAAACACTTTTTTTTTTTAAAGTGGTTCAAAATAAAAAAAACTATGTAAATTGGGTATCACCGTAATCGTATCAACCCAGAGAGTTGTCACGGATACTGCACAGTGAACGCTGTTAAAAATAAAAATAAAAAACACTACTAGGATTGCAGTATTTTCTTCACCCTTCCTTCCAAAAAACGGATTTAAAACTGATCAAAAAGTTTTGTCTCCCAAAAAATCATACCAATAAAAACGTCAACTCACCCCGCAAAAAAAAAAGACCTAACACAGCTCTGTACACCGAAAAATACAAAAGTTATGGCTCTCAGACTATGGCGATGCAAAAACGTGTTTTCCTTTTTGAATAAGTGTTTTTATTGTGTAAAAGCAGTAAAACCTATAAAAAAAAAATACAAATTCAGGTATCGTTGTAATCGTATCGACCTGCTGAGTAAAACTAGCATGTCATTTATACCACACGTTGACCGCTGTAAAAAATAAAAATAAAAAACACTACCGGGAATGCTGTATTTTGTTCAAAATGCCTCACAAAAACCTTAATAAAAAGTGATCAAAGCATCGTATGCACCCCATAATGGTACTAATAAAAACGTAAACTCATCCCGCAAAAAAGAAGCCTATAATCAGCTCCGCACACAGAAAAATAAAAAAGTTATGGCTGTCAGAATAGGACAACATAAAAACACAATTTGTTATAGACCTATTTCTATTGTGTAAAATTAATAAAACATAAAAAAAACTATATAAAATTTATACCATTTAAATTGTACCGCCCCCCTTAGTAAAGTTATCTTTGGCCATTTACCCCAATACGGCGAAAACTGAAAAAAATAACCCAAAAACAAAGGCGGAACTGCCTTTTTTCCCCCCCCTTTTTCATACCCCAAACCCAAAAAAAACTTTTGGCCCAACCTTGCAAACCTAAAATCCAAAAAACTACACCCCTAGTTTTAGACCCCTGGGGGGGTTTTTGGGAAATCCAAAATGGGGCGCCTTCGGGGAAAGGTTTCAGCTGTTTCGGGGTATTTTGGGGCTTTGCAAAGAAACCAGGACCCCACGAAACCCTGCTTTCCCAAAAAGCCAAAAAACACTTCCCCCTTTTACCCCCTCCCCTTGGCCCCAAATAGCAGGTTCCCCAAAAACCCCCCCCCCCCATTTTTTTAAGGTAAAAGGGGCAAGATTGTTGGAAAAAAAATTAATTTTCCTAAGCCTAACCCTAAAAAATTTTGTGAAACCCCTTTTGGGGGGGCCCAAAAATTTCTCTACCCCCCCTGGATATTTTTCCCTTAAGGGGCGTATTTTTTTTCCCCAAAAGGGGGTTCTATTTGGGGATTTTTTTAGCCCCTTTTAAGGGTGTCCACAAACCCAAAAAGGGCCCCCAAAAATAAAATTGTAATAAAAAATGAACCCCAGATTTCTAGTAGGGCTTCCTCCTCCTCCTTTTTCCCGGGGTTTTTTGTTGGGGCCAAAATTTCCCAAAGGGACCAACATAGGGGAAAATATCTCTGAAAACAGAAAAGAATCGGGGGGGAAAAAAATTTCAATATTAAAGGGGGTTTTTTTTTTCCAACATCAAATTTCAAAACCCCCTGCATCGCTTTTCAGCTCTGTGGGGGTCAAAAGGGGGGGGCGTGTGTGATTTGTTTGAATTGCAGTTTCATTTTGGACCCAAGCATGCCCCCCTTACCCCATACGGATAATACCTTTTTTTGGGGAAAGGAAAATTTTGACGATATCCCAAAATTTTGGGGAAAGGGGGACGCAGAGGCGTTTGAGGGACTTTTTGTGAGAAGTTTAAAAATTTTAAAATTAATTTTTGGGATGAAATTCACTTCAGCTATTGAGGGAGGGTTTTGCCTTCCTTTTTTGGATCTTTATATAAATTAAAGAAAAAAATCGGGGAAATCTAAAATACAAAAACCTTTGGGGAAACCAAACCCGGGCGACAAATTTAGTTTTCCCCCCGGGGGGGAGGGGGTTTACCACCCCAACCCCTTAAAAAAGGGGTAAAACCAAAGGGGCATTTTCCCCCCCAGGTTCGGAAAAAACTGCCCCCAGGAAAGGAAATTTTTGGGGTTTCCAAAGAAAGGGGAAACCTTTAAAAAAAAAAAAGGGTTTTGGGTTGGATGGGGGTTTTTTTTTTTTTTTTTTTTTTCCCAAAAAGGCTTTGTTTGGGGAAATTTGTAAAGGCACTTAAAAGTAAATAGATCGAGACTGCTCAAGGGTGTGGACAGAAACCCTTTTTCCCCCCACAAATCAAAACTATGCGGTTCGTGGCAAACTTTTGCGGGGCCCCAACAATTAGCGAGAGCCCCTTGGTTTTTTTTTCCTAGTTACGGGGGTATTTTGGAAGCAGATCGGGATTTAAAAAGGGCCCCCCTGATTTTCCTAAAGTTTTACATTCGGGAAAAGGGAAGATCATTGGGGGAATAGACTGGTGCTTGGGTTTATATAGCCCAAAATTAAAAACCGGGGACCTGGTTGGATCGACAACCATTTGGAAACCTTTGGGGTTTGTGGGGACAACTGTTTTGGCATTTTCCATTTATTGGCATAAAAGACTTTCACTGATTTTAAAATAATCGAACTGGGTGAAGAGTGTTTTTTTAACGGGTTAAGAGGGGAAAGGGGGTAAATTTATTTATGCAGTTATTTTTTGCCCGTTAAAGGATTTGTTTGGAAAAGACAAAAGAAAAACAATTTAAAGACGAGTTGGCGAGCATCTGGGGGACTTTAAAGGCATAAGAGAGATACACCGTTTAGCTCGGCCTGTATGTGAAGGGCCCTAATAATGATCCAACACACCTAAAATTTTTCGTCTTGAGGTCGTAAAAAAATCCAGGGGGAAATTTTTTCCCTTTCCGGGGGGTGTTTGGGATACAAAATCCCCTTTAAAAAAAGAAAACGGGAGTGGTTTTTTCAGTTTAACAAAATTTACACCCCTGTTGGCCCCTTAAATAAAACCTGAATTTTTCCCTGGTTTTTTTAAAATATTTTTCAAAAATTTTCAGTTTTTTTTTTTGTTTTTTTTTTTTTGGGGGTTCCTTTTTTTGGTTTCTGTTGATGGGGTTTAATCAGTTGAGAAATCATACCATGTTTTTGGGTATAGCTCTTTATTTATAAATTACTGTCGGGAAAAAAATTTAAAAAAAAAAATATTTTTATATCTTTTTTTTTCTTACGGGCCCATACTTTTTTTTAAACTTACCCCCTTAAAAATTTGGGAAAAATTTTTAACCCATTAAAATTTTTTAAAAACAAAACCTTTGGGTTTTTAACTGGTTTTTGATTCTTTTAATGATAACCCCTCCTGTTATTTGGGTCCCCCATTTTTCTTTTTGGTTTTAAAACTATTATCTGTATTTTTGGGGCGCGCCCCAAAGTGCGTTTTTGGGTCAAGGGGCGCGTGTGAAACGGTTTTGGCTAGTTGCGTGGCGGGGACCGGTAACGCCGGGGGGGGGGGGCGCATTTCCCACTCCCTTTCTTCAGTCAATTTCCTTTTGGGGGGCGCACGTGCTGAAGTGAATTACTTTCTTTTTGCCATTTCCCGGGTTTGTCATTTTCCGGTTTGGGGCGGAACGGGGGGGCGCGGGGAACATTTGGGGTTTTTGGCGTTTTTTGGGTTTTGCTTTGGGAGCATTTTCAAAAAATTTTTAACCCCTGTATCTTTGGGTGAAAAAAGGGGGCTTTGGGAATTGGGAGAGTTTTTTTGGGTTTTAATAGGGGGGTGAAATATGTGTTTTAACTGTCTGGCCCCTTACTTAGGGGCCTCATCATGCCATCACTTTAACCTATAATCTCTCATAAATTTGTATAATTATTATCCCCTGATAAACCCATATCTTGGGGAAACGCGCCCGGGACTTATGTCGGGTGTTCTTTATGTATCTTACTGTATAATTTAGTTATTTAAGGGGGGATTTCGTTTGAGAGGTGGGGGGTCCCCCCTTTTGGGGGCCGAGTGCTCTACCCGGATGGGCCCTAGAAATAGTGATAGCGATGGGCCCTTTTTTTTATTATAGGTACATACTCAGGCTGGGAACGGGGGCCCCGGGGGGGCCCGGGGAATGTGCCGGCCCCCCCGGGGGCCCCCCGGGGCCCGCATCCTGTAAATGAACCCCGGGCCCTGCGTCCCCCACCGTTCAAAAACCCGGCCCCGGTAGCGGTCTAATGTCCCCGACCCCCGGGGGGGCTGCGCTGGTTGTCAGCGGAGCAAAGCGCCACAAGCCTGCGCCCCAACTGTTCTTCCCTGGCGGCTAAAGGGACGTTTGGGGCTTTCACCCCTCCCCGGGCCCCCGGGCCCCTTTACGGGGTGAGGGTTGGGCGGCGCGGGGGACTCCCCTTCCCCCGCGCCGCCTAGGGCAGGGCGCCAAAACGGAGCCGGCGGGGATCGATCGGCCAGGAGCAACGGGAGCCGGCGGGGGATGGGAATCCGGGGGACCGGGACCGGCGGGGCGCGAGGTAAGTGGTTTGTTTTTTTTTTTTTGTTGTTTTTTTTTTTTTAACCCCAAAAACCTAAAGGGGCCCGGGATTTAAGGGAAAGGGGGGGGCCCTGGCTAAGGGAAAAAGGAGCCCTGGGAAAGGGGTAGGGGCCCTGATACTACTGGGGGCCCTGGCTGAGGGTAGGGGCCCCCTGACTCTCGGGGGGCCCCGGGGCTAAGGGAAAAGGGGGCCCTGGCGGGGAGGGTAGGGGCCCTGAACTACTGGGGGGGCCCCTTGGCTACTACTGGGGGGGGGCCCCGGGTAAGGGAAGGGGGGCCCTGGAAAAGGGAAGGGGGCCCTGGTGAGGGTGGGGGCCCCCATTCTACGGGGGCCCCCTGGTTTGAGGGAAGGGGGCCCCTGGTGATGGTGGGGGCCCCTGAACTACTGGGGGCCCGGGCAAAAGGGAAAGGGGGGGCCCCGGGGCTGAGGGAAAGGGGGCCCTGGCAAAAATGGGGGGGGCCCTGACTACTACGGGGTGCCCTGGAATGGGAAGGGGGCCCTGGTTTGATGGAAGGGGGCCCTTTTAAATGGTAGGGGCCCGGGCCCGAGGGAAGGGGGCCCTTTTTTTAAGGGTGGGGGGGCCCTTGACTATTTACTGGGGGCCCTGGTACAGGGAAAGGGGGGCCCGACTACCTAAAAGGGGGGGCCCCCTGACTACATGGAAGGGGGCCCTGGCTATCAAAAAGGGGGACCCCTGGCTACATGGAAGGGGGGCCCTTTTTTAAACCAAAAGGGGGGCCCTGGTACAGGGGAAGGGGGGGCCCGGGCTAAAAGGGAAGGGGGCCCGGGGGTGATGGAAAGGGCCCCGCCCTACTACTGGGGGCCCTTTGGCTGTTGGTGGGGGCCCTGCCCTACTACAGGGGGCCCTGATACTAGGGGGGCCCTGGTCTACTCTGGGGGCCCTGGCTAAGGGAAGGGGGGCCATGGCTAAAAGGGGGAAGGGGGGGCCCCTGGCTGATGGTAGGGGCCCTGACTACTCCCGGGGGGGCCCTGGCTTAAGGGGAAGGGGGGCCCCCGGGGTGTTTGGAAGGGGGGGCCCTTTGGGAAAAAATGGTAGGGGACCTTTACTACAATTTGGGGGCCCTGGCTACATGGAAGGGGCCCGGATCCCTTTAAAAAGGGGGGCCCTGATTACGGAAAGGGGGGCCTGGCTACCAAAAAGGGGGGGGTCCCGGGGCAACATGGGGGGGGCCCTGTTTACCAAAAAAGGGGGGCCCTGTCTCCCAAAAAGGGGGGCCCGGGACAACAGGGGGAAAGGGGGGCCCTGATTCCCCAAAAAGGGGGGGGCCCCTTTGGTACAGGGGAAGGGGGGCCCTGGCTCCCCCTAAAAGGGGGGGCCCCTGACTAATTGAAAGGGGCCCGGGATTACTTAAAAAGGGGGGCCCTGGCTAAGGGAAGGGGGCCCCCGGGGCTAATGGAAGGGGCCCTGACTACTACTGGGGGCCCCTGGCTAAGGGGAAGGGGGGCCCCTTTGACTACCAAAAAGGGGGGGCCCTAAACTAAAAGGAAAGGGGGGCCCGGGCCCAAAAGGGGGGACCCCGGATAAAAAGGAAAGGGGCCCTGGCTACCTAAAAGGGGGGGGGGGGGGGGGGGGGGCCCCCTGGCTACAGGGGGAAGGGGAACCCCTTTGTTTAAACCTAAAAGGGGGGCCCCTTTTGGTTTCCCTAAAAGGGGGGGCCCCTTTGTTTAACAGGGAAAGGGGGCCCTGATTACCTAAAAGGGGGGCCCTCGCTACCAAAAAGGGGGGCCCCCCGGAGTACTGGAAGGGGGCCCGGGTTTATCTAAAAGGGGGGGCCCCTGGCTAAAGGGAAAGGGGGGCCCTTGATTACCAAAAAGGGGGGGCCCCCGGGCTACAGGGAAAGGGGTGCCCTGGCTACCTAAAAGGGGGGGGCCCCGGGACTACAGGGAAAGGGGGCCCTGTTTACCTAAAAGGGGGGCCCTGGGCTACATGGAAAAGGGGGCCCCCGGGTTTCCCAAAAAAGGGGGCCCCTGACAAATGGAGGGGGGCCCCTGACTACTTTGGAAGGGGGCCCCCCCCTAAACTACGGGAAGGGGGGGCCCCTGACTAAGGGAAAGGGGCCCCCTAAATACATGGAAGGGGGGCCCTTTGGCACCAAAAAAGGGGGCCCCGGCTACATAAAAGGGGGGGCCGGGCATCTAAAGGGGGCCCTGACTAAGGGAAGAGGGGCCCGGGGGCAATCAAAAAAGGGGGGCCTTGGGGCTTTTTAAAGGGGGGGGCCCGGGCTACCAAAAGGGAGGTGGGGGCCCTGGCTACCAAAAGGGGGGGGCCCAATTGACCTAATGGAAGGGGGCCCAAAATTTACCTTAAAGGGGGGCCCCTTGGAAACCCTAAAGGGGGGCCCTGGCTCCCAAAAAAGGGGGGCCCCTCCGCTCCCTAGGAACGGGGGCCCTGGCTAATGAAAGGGGGCCCCCGGGGTACCAAAAAGGGGGGCCCTGGCTAATGAAAGGGGGGCCCCATGGCTGCCCCAAAAGGGGGGCCCCTTTTGCTGTCTAAAGGGGGCCCTGACTCCCAAAAAAACAAAGGGGGGGCCCCGGGACTTCCTGCAAATGGGCTAAAGGAGGCCCCAAATTCCCCGGGTATAAACCTAAAGGAAAACCCCTAACTGCCCTGAAAACCACCTAAAGGTAAACACCTAACCCCCCTTAAAACCCCGGAAATTTAAAAAAAATTTTGGAATAAAGAGCACCCCAGCCAAAAGTTTGTAGCTTTTCCCCCAAAGGGGGGTTAGTCCTCTCCCCCCCCTTTCCCAAACCCCCTTTCGGGATACTAGGCTATGGCTTTTTCCCCGGCCTCCCCCCCCTGGGTGTTTTTTCCAGGGGTGGGAATAGGTAAAGAGATGCTGGAAAATTGGGGTTTCCTAAGATATTTGTGTGTAATTTCTCCCAGGGATGGCTGTGGGGGAACAAGCCCATTTTGGGCGGTGTAAAACAGATCAGGGGAAAAAGGGAATAAGAAAAGGACCCCAATGAGAGTAGGAAGACTCATAAAAACATCCCCCGGTGGGGTCTCTGTTTTTCGGGGGGTTTTTGTTATTTCCATATTGGATAAAGTGCTGTTTCACTGTAATGGGGTTTGGACCTTGAGTTGGGTGTCTCCCATTATTTTTGGTCTTTTTATGGTGGTGTTGTAGGTTATCCCTGGGTTTGGTTTGTCTGACCCTATAGTGGTTCTAAAAGGCCCGGGGGGTTTTTTGGGCCCAAAATTAAACCCCTTGGTGTCTTCCCTCTAATGTGGTCTCTATAGGGTTTGGTTTTGGGGGTTTAATCCCTGGGCTGGTGTTTTGGACCTCATGTGGTTTTCTATTTTGGTGGTGTTTTTGGCTATACCTGGGTTTGGTGTCGGGCCCTCTAAGTGGTTCTTTTAATGGCGGCGTTTTTGGGTTTTTATTGGCCTTTGAGAAAATAGTGGTAGGTAACATGGGGTCCCTGATTGTAGGGGGGGAAAAAGGGGAACACCTTTGACCCTTTTGATGGGAGTTACTTTTTCTACTTTCTTGTTTTTGTATATTTTAAAGGGGGTTTGAGGTGCTTGCCCCCAAGGGGAAATGGGGGAGGGGGGTATTGTATGTGGGGTGGAGGGGGAATTTGTATGTGGGGGGGGAAAATTTGTATTTTGGGTAGAGGGGGATTTGTATGTGGGGGGGAAAGGGAGATATTGTATGGGGGTGGAGGGGGATATTGAAAGTCGGTGGGGGGGAAATTTTTTTGTGGGTGCGGGGATATTTTTAGGGTGGTGGGGGGGGTATTGAAGTGTGGGTGTCAGGGGGGGAAATATTGAAATGGGGTGGAGGGGGATATTGTATGTGGGCGGGTTGGGGTATTGAAATTGGGTGGAGGTGGATTTTGGTGTTGGGTGGAGGGGGGATATTGAAATGTGGGGGGGAAGGGAAATATTGTATGGGGTGGAGGGGAAAAATTGTTGAGGGGGTGGGGGGGGTATTGAAATGTGGGTGGAGGGGGATTTTTAAATGTGGGTGGAGGGGGAATATTTATGGGGGTTGGAGGGGGGGGGAAAATTGTATGTGGGTGGGGGGGAAAATTTGAAAAGGGGGTTTGGAGGGGGATATTGTATGGGGGCCCTGGTGGGGGGTATTGAAATGTGGGGTGGGGGAGGATATTGTAAGTGGGGGGGAGGGGGATATTTTTACCCTGGGTGGAGGGGGATATTTTTAAGGGGGTGGGGGGGATATTGTATGTGGGTGGAGGGAAAAAAAGGGTTGGTATGGGGTGGAGGGGGGTTATTGATGTGGGTTGGGGGGGGATTTGTATGGGGGTGAAGGGGGGGGAATATTGTGGGGAAAATTGGGGGTGGGGGGGGGGGATATTGTATGTGGGTGGGGGGGGATATTTTTGTGGGTGGGGGGGAAAATTGTATGTGGGGGGGAGGGGGATTTTTGTATTTTGGGGGGAGGGGGTTATTGTATGGGGGGTGGGGGGGAAAATTGTAGGTGGGTGGAGGAGGAAAGGGAATGGGGGTGGAAAGGGGGATATTGTATGTGGGTGGGTGGAGGGGGAAATTTGATGTGGGCTGGGGGGGGGTATTGTATGTGGGTGGGGGAGGATATTGTATGGGGGTTGGTGGGGGGGGAAAAATTGTTCTGGGGGGGGGGGGGGATTTTGTATTTTGGACTATTGGAGGGTGATATTGTTATTTTGGGTGGGGGGGGGATAGGATGGAAAGCATTTAGCCCTGTGTTATGAAATGATTAAAACCGACAAAAGTTTTGAATACAGTTATGTGACTTTTTGGGTTTATTGTTATAAAATTTTTTAAGTTCTTTTTTTAAAACACTGTATTATGTGGTAAAAGGGCCGCGTTTATGTCCGGGGAGGGGGGGTAATATTTTCAGGGGTACATAGGGGGGCCCCCCCAAAAATTTAAAACTCCCCCTGGGGGCCCAGCCCCCCCCCAGCCCCGCACTGAAATTACGGGTCCAATGGCCAACGGAGTCTACGGGTTGACAAGGCCCTTCAGAACCTTTGGTTTTTGACCCCCTTTTTTTCCTCCCTCTTTTTGGGGCACTTGCCCCCTGCTAATGGGGAATTTGGTAAAAATGTTTTTTTTTCCTGTTGAAAAAGTTAGAAAATTGTCCCCTTGCTTTGTATTTAGGTACTGATATCACCGGGTTTTTTAAAAACATTTTACAGTTGCATATTTGTAAAGTGGAAATTTGTCGTGGGGCCCAAAATTTTTTATATTTGAAAGGATAAATATTTTAAGCATATCTTTTTAAAGATTTTTGGGTTTTGGGAAATTTTTTAAATTTTAAATCTGTGAAAACTTTTTTTTCTATTTTCCCTATTATTATCCTTTTTTCCCTGTGATTTTGAATACAACTAGCCCAAAAGGGGACAGGAGAAAGAAGCCCAGCACCGGGGGGTTTGAACACTCTTAGCTGCCCTGAGAGGAAAGGTGATTTTTCTGACCCAATGTGCGACCAGGACTGATGTTCACAGCCCGGGTCTTATCCCCTGGAGATGACTGTAAAAAAATGGACACAAAAGGGGAAGCGTTTTAAGAAAAAAACCCCGGGTCCAAAATTGTTTTAATAAAAGTTTTGAATGGGAAAATTTGTTTATTTTTTAAATTTTCAAAACCCCCACGCCAACTTTCCCTTTCGGGGCCCAAAAACCCCCCTTTAAAGTTGAAATTTCCCCTGATCACATCAAACCGATTTCCCTTGTGAATAATGGCTGAAAATTGAAAATCTGCAAAAAAATGTGAAATTTTTAATTTCACCTCCACTTGCTTTAATTCCTGTGAAAACACCTAATGGGCAAATAAACTTCCTAAATGCTGTTTTGAATACTTTATGGGGTGTAGTTTCTTAGATGGGGTCATTTATGGGGGGTATCTAACATACAGGCCAATCAAAATAAACTTTTAGCAACTGGACTGGTCCCTAAAAAAAATGTGTATTGCAAATTTTCTTGAAAATGTGAAAAATTACTACTACATTTCTAAGCCCCCTAATGACGTAAATAAAAAAGACATTTAAAAAAAAGATGCCAACCTACAGTAGACATATGGTGTGGGCAGGGTAAGCAGGACTCTCACTGTTTCTCCTAGGAGGCCTGTCAGGATTTACTTTGCTTTTCACTAAGAAATCTTACTCCAAATCATATAAAGCAGTATGTTATTAAGCTTACTTTCTTTCCCTCAATCATATCCTGCTCTCAGATAAATCACTTAACATGGTTCGTTTTAAGACAATTTCCATCCTGCTTTTGCATTTGTAAAGTGTCATTCTTGGAACATTACTGATACATTTGTCTCTATTTACTTTTTCTTTGTATGGATTGTGACTCCAGTAAATGCACATTTCATGTATCAGGCGTTCACTGTCCATGGCGTACTACAAAAATGCGGCCTACAATACACAAGCCCCCATATCCTGCAGAGACCCTGAAACCATTACCTCATCAGAGAAAAGTCACATTTGCAGCACCATTATTCCATTTGCTGTTATTTACCTTTTTGTTATAATCTGCATGGATTTTTCCAGTGCATTGATCCCAATAAATGCCACTACTTCACAGTTAACTTTCTATGGTGCACTTGTAGAAAGCAACCTGCAAAGCACAAAAGACCTCCCATGTCCTACTGAGAGCCTTTGGAAGCATTACCTCATCAAAGAAATGTCACGTTTGAGGCACTAGTGATACAATTGGGCTATCAGTACAGCCCGCAGTTACATTTTGTCCATACCTTTATTTTTCTTCTTAATATCTGTCTGTAAATACCTTATTTTCCTTTGTTTAGTTACTGACAAGTGTGGTCTATATTATATTTGATATCTAGTATATTTGGATGTTTTCATTATGGTATCCACTATTCTGTCTCTTGTAGGATATATTGTTCCATTTTTACCAAGTCTTTATATCCTATATCCACTTGTTGATTAGTGAGCCAGGTTCTGTTATGGGTACCCCACTATAAACCTGCTTTATCTGTATTTGGTGCTGTACATAGAATACCTCTGGTAGTTGTCGGGAGTCTAGTACTCTCTTGTGGGCCTTGTTTTTGTTTGTTTTTATTTTTTTTAGGGCCTGTCCCCACGGCACGGGTTTTCGGATGGTTTTTCAAGTGGTTTGCGGTTTTGCAGACCGCCTGAAAAACCGGCCGAAAATTAGCACAATGGTGCTTTATGGAAAACCTGTGCAGCAGTCCCCACTGCACGGGTTTTCCGCCCGGCGCTTTATCAAACCGCCAGCCACCCGATAAAAAACATTGTACTTGCACAATCTTCTGTCCAGTTTTCGGACGGAATCTGTGCAAGCCAATGTGAAGGGGGAGGGCTTTTCTGCACTCGTCGGGGAGAAAAGCCGTCGCCCCCGCGGCCGTGTGCACTGCACACAAACCGGATAAACCGACCGGTATTTGTCCCTTGTCGTGGGGATGCAGCCTTAGTGTTTTATTTAAATAAAAATTGTGTATTTTGCTAGTATATTGATGTGCTCTTATGTATCGTGCTTTCTTTTTTCTCATTTGACTTATATATGTCATGTTCTACACTTTTGTTCACTTTTTTCCCCTGGTTATTTTTGTTATTGATACATTTGTCACTATTTACCTTTTTTTTTGCTACACTTTGCATGAGTTTTTTTTTTTTTTTTCTAGTGTGTGTACCCCAAGAAATGCTCACTTATTGTATCAGGGGTTCACTTTCTATAGTGCACTGGAAGCGAGCATCCTGCAAAGCATGTAAGCCCCCCATGTCCTGCAGAGAGACCCTGGAAGCATAACGTCATCAGAGAAAAGTTACATTTGCAGCACTCCTGATACATTTGTCACTATTTGCTATTTTTCTTTACACTTTTCATCTGTCTTCTAATGCATTTACCTCTTGTATCAAGGGTTTATTTTCTGTTCTGCACTAATGTTCACACGGCTGAATCACGCCGTAATTGTGAGATGGACTTCGCCCGCAATTACGGCGTGGGGAGGGGTAGGGGGGGGGGGCGGTAACTCGCCGGCCCCATAGACTTTCATTATCCACGGCGCGTATCCCACCAGGATAATGTGCATGTCACTTTCTCCACACTCGCTGTATGTCGCGAGCGGGGAGAGGAGATGGAATCCTTAGTTCTCTATGAGACTGTGGATTACCGTAATGAAAGGGACTGAAATCCATCCCAAAATCAGCCGTGTGAACATTAGGCAAAGCACTATTGATACGTTTGTCACTATTTTCCTTTTTTGTTACACTTTTCATAGTGCATTTTTATCCCAGTACATGCCCACTTATTATATCAAGGGTTTATTTTGTGTGGTGCAATAAATAAGACCCCCATATCCTGCAGAGAGACCCTGGAATCATTACCTCATCATGGAAGAGACAGCTTTGCAGCACTACTGATACATTTGTCACTATTTTCTATTTCTTTTTACCGATCTTTGAATGCATTTACTCCAATGTATCAAAGGTTCTTCTTGTATCAAGAGTTTATTTTCTGTTCTGCACTTGGGCAATGCCGTCTTCAGAGCATATAAACCCCCATGTCCTGCAGAGAGACCCTGGAATCAGAATTTCATCAGAGAAAAGTCACAGTTGCAGCACTATTGATACATTTGTCACCATTTCTTATTTGTTTTTATACTTTTCATTGATTTTTCTAATGCATTTATCCCATTATACACTCACTTCTTGTATTAAGGGTTTATTTTCTGTTCTGCACTTAGGCAAAGCCGCCTTCAGAGCATATAAGACCCCTATGTCCTGCAGAGAGACCCTGGAATAATTACCTCATCAGAGAAAAGTCACATTTGCAGCACTATTAATACATTTGTCACTATTTTCTATTTGTTTTGACACTTTTCAAAGATTTTCTGATGCATTTTTTTCCCCAACCCATCCCCACTTCTTGTATGAAGGGTTCATTTTGGGTGATGCACTTGAATAGTGCAATACATAAGACCCCCATGTCCTGCAGAGAGACCCTGGAATCATTACCTCATCATGGAGGAGAAAGCTTTGCAGCACTACTGATACATTTGTCACTATTTCCTATTTGTTTTGACACTTTTCATCTGATGCATTTACAATGTTTCCCCACTTCTTGTATCAAGGGTGTATTTTCTGTTCTGCACTTGGGCACAGCCACCTTCAGAGCCCCCCATGTGCTGCAGAGACACGGGCACAGCCACCAACAGAGCCCCCCATGTCCTGCAGAGACCCGGGCACAGCCACCTTCAGAGCCCCCCATGTGCTGCAGAGACCCGGGCACAGCCACCTTCAGAGCCCCCCATGTCCTGCAGAGACCCGGGCACAGCCACCTTCAGAGCCCCCCATGTGCTGCAGAGACCCGGGCACAGCCACCTTCAGAGCCCCCCATGTGCTGCAGAGACCCGGGCACAGACACCTTCAGAGCCCCCCATGTGCTGCAGAGACCCGGGCACCGCCACCTTCAGAGCCCCCCCTGTCCTTCAGACCCCCGGGCAGGCATGACCTCATCATGGGAGAGACAGTAATAGATGAGCCCCCCGTGCCTGCACCGTGCAGCATTGTCTGTGAGGGATTCCCTGCTGCCCCCTGTATGGTGAAGCGGCGCAGCTCTCAGCCCAGCACATCAGATGAGGCCCCGGCCTGCGCTGCTATGAGGAGGAGAGCGGTACAAGGGCTGTGTCACATCGGCTGCTCCTGCCACTGAGGTGTAAAGTTTCGGCAGATCCGGCCAGTGAGCGCCCGGGCACCGTCCATACTGGCAGCAGAGTCCGGGGCACTGGGACAGGAGGAGCGCCGCAGGGCAGACACAGGGGTGTAGCAGGAATAATTACATAGGAGCAGTGCACACCCTCATGGAGAAGTTTTGACTTGTCACCCAGGAAGCGATGACTTCTTCACCTGCCCTGCTATAGATCCACCTTGGCATCCTGCTGCCTTCTGCACTGCTGCTTCCTTACACCCAGACATGGCTGATTCCTGCCCCCTGGACCTCAGAGACATAGAGATCAAGCTGGGGCGCAAGGTGCCTGAGAGCCTGGCAAGATCCCTGCGGGAGGAGCACTGGGAGTGGAAGAAGAAGGATGCCACAGACCCCGAGTGCCCCATCAGCCCCACTCAGCCCGGCACCCTGGAGAGGCTGGAGACCAAGCTGCAGCTGCTTAGACAAGATATGGTGAGTATGCCACTGCCCAATGTACAGGGCACAGGGGATGTTCTATGATGTTCCCTGTCCTAACACTGGGCCATATGCTGCCACATTCACAGGTGCCCCTCCTGTGCCATGATGTATCTACTTCTATAGCAGAGCTTATATCTTCATATGTTAGAGGATTGATAGTTATTTGTACTATATCTGTGTGGGTATGGGCAGGACTGGACCGACCCCAAGAGGAGCAGTGGAAACCATTAGGGCACGTCCCCACGGCACAGGTTTTCTGGCGGTTTTACAGACGGTTTCCAGATTTGAAAGCCGTCTGTAATCCGACTGTCAACCTTAAATTGTGTTCAGTCCCCACGGCACGAAGGTTCCGCCGGGCGTTTTTTTTACACCACCGGCGGTCCGAAAAACTTAGGCTATGTTCACACAGCGTAATTGCGCGGCGTACAGTATGCCCCGCAATTACACCGGGTGTTTGGGAGTTGCACTGATCGCCGGCCCGACAGCCCTATAGATTGTCATTACTCGCGGTGCGTCACTTATCTCCCCGGGCGCACAATACGATCATTGTGCGCCCGGGGAGAGGAGGTGTAATTCATAGTTCTCTATGAGAAATGTGGATTACCGTAATTTTGGCGCGCATCTCGCCCATATTAGAGCGCAAATACGACGTGAAATGCACGCCGAAATTAGCCCGTGTGAACATACCCTTACAACATGTCCATTCTTCCGGTTTTTGGGCAGAACATGAACATGTGGGTGCAAAGGGGGCAGCTTGAATCCACAAACCGCAGACAAAAGCCGCCCCCCTGTGTGCCAGAGCACTGCCTTATAACTTTTGAACAATACATCAGTTATTGTTAACCATGAAATTGATTAGCTCAGCATTTACCTGCAGTCTAAAAGGCAATAGAAAGCTGCATCCAAGGGTATGTTCACACGGTGCGTTGAGTCTGTGTGAACATACGTTTTTACATACGTGTTTGGATCTGTCTGTCGGACCCTAAACGGACCCAAACACGTATCTAACAATGAGCAATGTGATTTACATTGCTTTTACTGTGAAACACGCATCGGCGTTCAGACGAGTGATTGTTGCTGCGTTTTTGGATGCGATTTTCGGATTTTAGACAGATCCAAAATCAGATCCAAAAATGTCGTGTGAACAACCCTTATGGCCGGTTCACACTGCTTATTTAAGCCGTAATTGCGGGATGGATTTCGCCCACAATTACGGCTTGAATAAGGGGCGGGGGCGCAGCTCCCCGGCTCCATAGACATCCATTATCCACGGCGCGTATCCCGCCAGGATAAGAGGCCGTTCACACGGCTTATTTCGCCGCGGATTGGAGCCGCACTGCGCGCCGGATTTGTGCTGCAGTACGGCGCCAATCCGTCACAGTAATTACGGTAATCCACAGCTCTCATAGAGAACAGTGGATTCCGTCGCTCCTCCCCGCTCGGCGAATCCACCGGGCGGGGAGAAAGTGACCTGCACATTATCCAGGCGCAATACGCACCGTGGATAATGAAAGTCTATGTGGCCGGCGGGCCGCGCCCCTGCCCCTTATTCAAGCCGGAATTGCGAGCGCAATCCGGCTCGCAATTCCGGCTTGAATAAGCCGTGTGAACCGGGGCTAATGAACATGTCACTTTCTCCCCGCTCGGCGAATACGAGAGACGGAATCCACGGAATCCTCTATGAGAACTGTGGATTACCGTAATGGCTGGGACGTATTCCAGCCGTACTGCAGCGCAATACGGCGCGCAATACGGCTGGAATCCGTGCCCAAAATAAGCCGTGTGAACGGCCCTAGAGAGAGAGCTGGTCAGAGCACAGAGCCATGCATAAGGGATCGTGTGCAATGTTCACGCAAATAATCACACTACAACTAGTGGATTCTGTATACAAAAGACAACACCTTTTCTCCACAGCAGCTTGAAAGCTTCTTCATGTTCCCTGTCATCAGATAAAGCAGGGATCTACTCAGATAATCACATTACAACTAGTGGATTCTGTATACAAAAGACAACATATTTCTACCCGGTGCCTTGAAAGCTTCTTCAGCTCCCTCTCATCAGATAAGGTCTGCTCTGCGCAAGCCCGGCCAGCAGCTCTTGTCACTCTGCCTGGTCGTATCTAATGCAAGCTTTTAAGTAACTAAGGGCAGGTAAGGCAGCCTGTAGCTCTCTCAGGCTGCAATTTTTTAAATACATATATTTACAAAAGTGATTAAATACCCATTTTGGAGGATCCCACGTCAACATTACATCGTGGCAAAACCCCTTTAAGGTGACCGGATCCAATTACCTACTGGAACCCCGGGCAGTTGCACAGGTTGCGGCAATGGTTTGACCACTCAAGTATATATACTGTAGTTAGATAGGTAGATAGATATCAGTGGAATGTCAGCTAATGTATGTAGCATCTCCAGATCTGTAATATTTATATTCTATTCAAATGAAAGGAGCAATTACTGAAAATCTAAATAAATCTGCCTTGTTCTCGTAGTTTGTCACAATGTATCAGTGTAGTTATCTTAGGCTACACAGCAATTTGAAAATGGTGCGCAAAATCCAACTGCATTTTATAATTGCTGAACCGCACCGTCGTTTTTTTGTGCAAAAACCAGCGGTCAGATATTGGATTCTCAGTGGCTCAGTACATAAGTGCTGTGGGAACTCGACGTTGGTCCGGAGGAATATACAACATATTCTATAGTCCGCCGGTCGGTTTCCGGTTTAGGAAAATCTCAGTAAAAAACCTGTGCTGTGTAGACTACAGCAGGGATTTTCTATTGAGGGCTACACAGCGCTGGGTACGGTCAATTTTTCCAACCAACCGAAATCCTATGCTGTGTAGACCGAGCCTGAGGCTCTGTTCACAATGTATTTGCAGGGCGTACTTCGGCGTGTAAATGCGACAAAGTATGCCCCGCGAATATGTTTAATTCAGTCAACAAGTACAGCACTCATTGATTTTACGGTGGTATTTCAAAGTGCGTAATGTACACCCAGCAAGAAACAGAACACTTCACAGTGCAGAGAACTGTATCTTGCTGAAAGTACGTGCTGGCCAGCGCTGCTGAAGGCATATGATGCCATGTACCTGTGCCTCCCCTTAGGCTAGGTTCACATCTGTGTAAGCAACTACATTCAAAGCCTCAGTGGAAAAGGTCATGCTGGATCTGATTCCTGATGGACACCACTGACACCTGACAGACCCTGTTGCCACCAGTGAGGTCCAGAGCCATCTTTTCCATTGGGCACACTAGGCAGTTGCCCGGGGGCCCCACAAACACAGGGGCCCCAGGTGGAGAATGCATGTAAATATGCTCCGGCTCCCTGGTTAGGATCTAATTCTTTGGCTGTTTGTATGTTTTTAGACTTACAAACACTTAAAATCCATGGTGGAGTAGGGAGCCATTGGTTCCCTGCACTACCAGTTAGTCTTACAGACTGCCTATGTGACCCAGTGTAGGTTGTGTGATGATATTGGTGTGTTTGGTGGCAGGTAGAGGCACGGCCGGGCAGGGCCCAGTACATTACTAAGCCCGGGGCCCATAGTGCTTTTAAGACGGCTCTGGTGAGGTCTGTCGGGTCTCCATTGTGGTGTCTGTCAATTTAATTAAAAAACATAGCAGTAGGTTGTTCCATGTTTGATGGAGTGCGCTGATGTGTCTCAGCCTAACGCAGATTTGTGCTGCAATTTTTAACTCTTTCCAGGATCTCTGTTTATAGTCAGTGAAGGGAAACCTTCTTGTTTCCATATGTAGAAACCTACCTGCTATTGTGACAATGCATCCAGTCTAGACAATTCTCTGTGAACTAAATGCCACAACTCAACAAAGCACGTTCCTGTTCTAGTAGTTAGTCACAGTGTATCCGTGCAGGTAAGACACTGTTCACACGGGGCTTGAGCTCTACAGTCTGTGTATACATTAGGAGGTTTTTTATGGCACATATTACCCAAAAGATTTTTTTTTTCACTTAATGCCTTTGTATAGAAAAACACAGAGCAATGCACATCTCCAAAGGTAAATAAATACAGTACAGTGGTCCTTCAAGTTACTATGGCCTAAGGATATAATATTTTCAACAGCAATGGTCATTCCTTGGACATTGTATGTTAAGTGTGGTTTCAAGTTACAATGTCCCAACCCCTGATCCAGCCAATTATCACCAATAATTTAGCTCTGTATTAGTGAGGTGCATGCAGTGATTGGTGGTCTATAGCATTTCTCTACAGTACAGTGTGATACTACATGTCTTTAAACTGCTCTTACAAGTATTAGTGAGGTGCATGCAGTGATTGGCGGTCTAGTAGCTCCTCTCTACAGTACAGTGCGGTATTACATGTCCTGTACTGCTCTTACATGTATTAGTGAGGTGCATGCAGTGATTGGTGGTCTAGTAGCTTCTCTCTACAGTACAGTGCAATATTACATGTCCTGTACTGCTCTTACATGTATTAGAGAGGTGCAAGCAGTGATTGCCGGTTGATAGCACCTCTCTACAGAACAGTGCGGTATTACATGTCCTGTACTGCTCTTACATGTATTAGTGAGGTGCATGAAGTGATTGGTGTCTAGTAGCCCCTCTCTACAGTACAGTGCGGTATTACATGTCCTGTACTGCTCTTACATGTATTAGCGAGGTGCATGTAGTGATTGGCAGTCTAGTAGCGCCTTTCTACAGTACAGTGCGGTACTACATTCCTGTACAGCTTTAAAAATGTATTTTATGAGGTGCATGCAGTGATTGGCGGTCTATATGCCTCTCTACAGTACATTGGCGGTATAATGTCCTTTTATCTGCTCTTACATGTATTGTGAGTGCATGCTGTTGATTGGCGTTAGTAGTGCCTCTCTACAGACAGTGCGCGTACTACATGTTCCTGTACTGACTTACATGTATTAGTGAGGTGCATGCAGTTGATTGGCGGTTTCTAGTAGTGCCTCTCTACAGTACAGGCGGTACTACATGTCTGTACTGCTCTTAGATGTATTAGTGAGGTGCATGCATGATTGGCGGTCTAGTAGTGCCTCTCTACAGTACAGTGAAGGTACTACATGTCCCTGAACTGCTCTTACATGTATTAGTGAGGTGCTGCAGTGTTTGGGCGGTCTAGTAGCTCCCTCACAGTACAGTGCGGTTATTACAATGTCCTGTACTGCTCTTACATGTATTAGTGAGGTGCATGCAGTGATTGGGTCTATAGCGGCCTCTCTACAGTACAGTGCGGTACTACATGTCCTGTACTGCTCTTACATGTATTAGTGAGGTGCATGCAGTGATTGGCGGTCTAGTAGTCCCTCTCTACAGTACTGTACTACATGTCCTGTACTGCTCTTACATGTATTAGTGAGGTGCATGCAGTGATTGGCGGTCTAGTAGTGCTTCTATACAGTACAGTGCGGTACTACATGTCCTGTACTGCTCTTACATGTATTAGTGTGGTGCATGCAGTGATTGGCGGTCTAGTAGTGCCCTCTACAGTACAGTGCGTACTACATGTCCTGTACTGCTCTTAGGGTTTATTAGTGAGATGCATGCAGTGATTGGCGGTCTAGTGGCGCCTCTCTACAGTACAGTGCGGTACTACATGTCCTGTACTGCTCTTACATGTATTAGTGCAGTGCATGCAGTGATTGGCGGTCTAGTAGTGCCTCTCTACAGTACAGTGTGGTACTACATGTCCTGTACTGCTCTTACATGTATTAGTGAGGTTCATGCAGTGATTGGCAGTCTAGTAGCTCCTCTCTACAGTACAGTGCGGTAATACATGTCCTGTACTGCTCTTCCCTGTATTAGTGAGGCGCATGCAGTGATTGGCGGTCTAGTAGCGCCTCTCTACAGTACAGTGCGGTACTACATGCCCCGTACTGCTCTTACATGTATTAGTGAGGTGCATGCAGTGATTGGCGGTCTAGTAGTGCCTCTAACAGTACAGTGCGGTACTACATGTCCTGTACTGCTCTTACATGTATTAGTGGGGTTTGCATGCAGTGATTGGCGTATAGTAGCCTCTCTACAGTACAGTGTGGTACTACATGTCCTGTACTGCTCTTACATGTATAGTGAGGTGCGTGCAGTGATGGGCGGTCTTGTAGTGCCTCTCTACAGTACAGTGTGGTACTACATGTCCTGTACTGCTCTTACATGTATTAGTGAGGTTCATACAGTGATTGGCGGTCTAGTACTGCCTCTCTACAGTACAGGGCGGTACTACATGTCCTGTACTGCTCTTACATGTATTAGTGAGGTGCATGCTGTGATTGGCGGTCTAGTAGTGCCTCTCGACAGTACAGTGCGGTACTACATATCCTGTACTGCTCTTACATGTATTAGTGAGGTGCATGCAGTGATTGGCGGTCTATTCGCGCCTCTCTACAGTACGGTGCGATACTACATGTCCTGCACTGCTCATGTGTTAGGATGAGCAGCTCCTTTGTGAACCTGGTGAGGGCCCCATTTTCTTTTTTTCTGGTACATTGTATGTAAATTCCATGACCCAAAAAAGCACCCGCCCTAATCAAAGAAAGTGATTTCCAGCTATCAGAAGCGCTTTCTGTCTGCTATATGTAAGGACTTGCTTTATCTGGATTAGTTATCTGTGCAACTTTCTTTAACCCCTTCCCGACATATGACGTACTGGTATGTCCTTGCGGGAAGGGCGTTCCCACAAGTGGACGTACCAGTACGCCCCGCACAATCGTGACATGGGACCAGTGGTATATTACTGTTGTCCTCATGCCACATCACCTGCGGCCAGAGTCAGCTCTGGTCGTAGGTAATTAGCCCTTAGCTGTCGCAATCTATCACGATCACTGCAGCTAAAGCTGAGTGGAATAACTACTTGTCTTACATGCAGAAATTTTTGAATTTTGAAAATGGCAAATTTTTCTAATTTTTCACGATACTTTGATATTTTTCACAAAAAACAAGGATTGTTTGGACCAAAATTTCTTACAAATGTAAAGCAGAATGTGTAACGAGTAAACATTCTCTGAATCACATGGATAGGTAAAAGTTATTCTTACATAAAGTGACACATGCTAGATTTCATAAATGGGACTCTCTCAGGGAGGCCAAAACTGGCTGCGGCTATTGTTGAAATTTTGGGGCCTCAGAGCCATTTACCAGTTTTCCATAAAATCTTGATTTCATCATACAATGGTCGTCCCAGAAACAATTCATATTGTATGTTGATGGAGCGCTGTGTTTCTGAAGATTGGACTTTTTACAATACAGTGAATATAGGAGTATTCCTGGTTTAGCATTTAATTGTTAAGTTTTGTACAATGAAAAGTCAGATAATCGGTTTTGTGCTGTGTTTATGGGAATGTCTATACAGATAGCATCTTGGTTTGTGGCATTTTAGAGTCATGGTATCATTTCTTTTAGAAAAAAAAATCCATAAAAAAAACCCCCAAAAATTATAATTTGTGCTTCCTGAATAGGCTCTTGTTTGGTTCTACACTGATTCAGCTTAAATCTGGGTTTAGGGTTCCAAAGATCGAATTTTTTCTCTAACCTTACCCATAAAACCAACCGTAACCTTAAACCTAAGTTAGAGTTAAAGGGGTTGTCTCACTACATTGATTCATCTTACTTCAGGCCTGTTATCTTGGTTTCACTTTGAATTCAGGGGTGTGTTTTCTGGCATCCACGAGGCTGCAGTAGAAGCAAGGTCTGTAGCTATAGCAACCAGCACTGGCAGCCTATCAGGAGAGATCAAACAGATCTGTAGCTATAGCGACCTGAGGAGCTGATGTAGCCCATACAAGAGTGGATATCTTGGAATAGGTAGAACACTGTTAATGGACATATATTGCAAAGTGACTTCTTATTTGTAAGATCTTTAATATAAAAAGCAATCCTTGTTGTGAGACAACCCCTTTAAGGTTTTTTGGGGCGATTTAGGAGTTAAAGTGGTTTTCCGACGTTTGAAAACCTGCCTACCACTACCCAATGAAAATTAACCTCTACCATCACCACCATTCCAGTGCTGCCAGAGCTCCATTGTTCCCCCTTGTCCCTCACATTTATGAATCATATGACGCTGTAACCAATCTCTGTCCTCAGCAGTCACATGCTACATGTACAGCATGTGATCACAGAGGTCAGTGATTGGCTGCAGCATCATGTGATCCATGAACGTGATGTCATCATTGAGGGGTTGATCAGGGAACACAGTCTCTGGTAGCACTGGAAAAATAGTGATGGGAGCAGGACCGGGATGAAGGGTAGACGACTGACTTGGGTGCCACTTCACCTCAGGCAGGAAAGGGATGCAAGGAGGTATGGATTGGGCTGAATGTGCATTGAGGGTGCTACATGTCTTATTTGCCTAGGGCACCAGAATACCTTGTCCCAGTCCGGGGTGGGAGAGATAGATATTGTTTAATTTTCTATTTTTTAATGGTCTTTGAAAATCCCTTTAACTTCCCTTTCAGCAGCAGTGTCCCTTCTGATGCGACATTCAATGTCCCAATGTCACTTCTGGTTTCTCCAGGTTTCCCCTTTGTTGTGGAAAACAGAAGTGACATCCGAGGCGATGCATCATGTCCAACGTCACTTCCAGTTTCCAAACTATAGAAGAAACCATAGGTAACTTCTGACATCACATCGGAGGTGATGCTGTGGTGGGAGTGATACAAGGTCTGTAGGGATAGGGTATCTTGAGCAATATTGCAGGATAAGTTTGCCCCTTCAATCCCCAAAAAGAGTTAGAGTTGATTTTTTTAGGGTAATTTTCTCCAGAATTCAATTCAGGGCTACCCAAAATGCTTACATTCAGGTAGAGTTTCACATTGACCCAAATTCGAAGCACAAGGAGGTGCTCACTGTAAATTAAAATATTCTCCTCTAGGACCATTGGGACACATGTATGAACTTGTTTAGGTCTAAAACTCACTTTTTTGCCCATAGTAACTTATGGGCAAAAAAATGAGTTTTAGACCTAAACAGGTTCATACATGTGTCCCATTGTTTCTATATCCCTATATTTGTAGATGGAGCTTCCACGGTACACCTTGTGTTTCTTGTGAAGAAGTGATGTTATTCAGAATTTAAGTAAAGTTCAGCTCTCCATAAAAAGAATAGTCCCACGGTCCGACGCTTCAGCCTAATTGGCCTTCATGCAAAGGGACTGAAAAAGTGGGAGCAGGAAGCCAGGAGCAGACCAGTGTATGGAGAGCTGAACTTTACTTATATCACACTTGTAAAATTGTGAATAAAATCTCTTTTTTTTGCGAGGAACACAAAGGGCCTCATGTATGAAAACTGTCTTTGTCTAAGACTTTTCTTGTTGTCTTTAGCAACCAGTCAGAGCGCCCCTTTCATTTCATCCAGTGCTCTGTAAAAATGAAAGGGGAGCTCTGAATGGTCGCAATGGGCAACAAGAAAAGTCTTAGACCAAGATAGTTTTCATACATGTCCCCCCAAAGTGTGCCGTGGATTCTTGACAAATTGGATTGCAAGCCCACAGGTTTTTTCCACTGAGCACCCACACTTCTACTAGGTGTGCACCATCATATCTACACTGTAGATGGAGCTTGCCACAACATTTTTTGTAAAATTGGAGGCATATTCATGCACACTATAGGCCTATGTACCTATCCGGCAGCCCTATGGCATAATACTTTCCTCATTCTGGCCTGCTCAGCCATAGATAAATACCGAGGCATATAAGATTTTGGTACGACGCAGATCTACAGATAATTGTGTCTATACAAGTTTATGTTAAGGACCCAACAATAATGACCAGTTTTGGCGACATGGGGGCAGTAGAAGGATTCGGTTTCAAGAGTCACACCTGGAACATATGTATGGTAACTCAATAGCACCTAAAGCAGAGATGTTTACCACAACTAGGACACAAAGGCGAACACATATGGCTATTCTACCTCTGTGCTCTAAATAGTCATTAATGGCAGCATCATTTTTCCTTTTATGAGAGTGAGATGAATTGCAACCATTCAATAGGCATGACATCAGCGGAGAAGCACGGCCGAGCTCAGGTATTCATTTATCCTACATACTTGAAAAATTGTGGCATGTATACACATTTACAATGTTATGGACAATTTATGCGTGTGTGTGTATAAATATATATATATATATATATATATATACATATATATATACATACATACATATATATATATACACATATACATATATACATATATACACATACATACATACGTACATATATATATATATATATATATATATACACATACATATATGTGTATATATATATATAGATGAATTGCAACCATTCAATAGGCATGACATCAGCGGAGAAGCACGGCTGAGCTCAGGTATTCATTTATCCTACATACTTGAAAAATTGTGGCATGTATACACATTTACAATGTTATGGACAATTTATGTGTGTGTGTGTATATATATATATATATATATATATATAAATATATATAAATATATATATATATATATAATAACATAATATATATATATATATACACATATATACATATATACACATAAAAATACATATATATATATATTTTAATCATAATAACACATACATATATGTGTATATATAATAGATGAATTGCAACCATTCAATAGGCATGACATCAGCGGAGAAGCACGGCTGAGCTCAGGTATTCATTTATACTACATACTTGAAAAAATAGTTACACATAATTCATATTGCCGCAGCCGTAAAAGTCCAATCTGTTAAAATATTCCAAATACCAAAATTGCATTTCTTAAGTTATTTCACGTCCCCTAAAGACTAGAATAAAAGTGATCAAAGAATGATACGAAGAAAAATACACTTTACCACTCCCTCCCCAAAAAAAAATGCACCCGCAATTAGGTCTATAAATGGAAGAAGAATAAAGTTATTGCTCGCAGAAAATGACGCTGCAGCGCAAATTAAAATGGGACATTATTAACTCAAAACCAGGCAAGGCCATACTTACAGCTCAATGGCTGGATAATAGACTAAACCCAGTTAGAGGCAATATAAACCCCAGTGCTACATGGGAGAGATATAATAGATGCAGATAACTAATGAGCAGTTGCTCACACACCGAGCCACTAGGAGGGCAACTTAATAATAACATTACTAAAACATAACGAAAACCCTACAGATTTGGTATAGGTGAAATCGTATCAACCTGCAGAATGCAGATAACACATCATTTATAGTGAACAGTGAGCGACATAAAATCAAAACCACTACAAAAATGGCGCAAGTTTTTTTTTTTTTTCACATTTGTCTCCACTTTTGGGAGTTGCCTACTATTTTCTATGGTGTAGTCAATTACACCATTAAAAAGTACATGTTTTGCGGCAAAAAAATTAAAGAGCCATGTTGTTATGACCATCTGCCGATAGTAAAGAGAAGGAAAGCCCACCTGGTCCCATCCAACAAATTGTTAAAAAACATGAACGCTGCATGTGATAGAAAGATATTGGGGAAAATAGTGCATTGCAGTTTGCTATGTATAGGGTTATGTGGCTTCAGACCGATTCCTATGCCCATGCTATGTAACACAGGACACCTTCAGAGGTCTTGTAGAGTCCATACCTCAATGGGTCAATGCTGTTTTAGGGGTTGGGGACACAAGTGAGACCTATACAATATTAGGCAGCTGGTTTTTATCTTAAATATCATTGCCGTATACTTTTCTATAGTAACAGTACTCTAAGGGCATGTCCCCAGTGCACGGTTTTTCAGTCAGTTTGCGGTTTTTCAGACCGCCTGAAAAACTAGCCGAAAATGAGCACAATTGTGCTCTATGGAAAACCCGCGCTGCAGTCCCCAATGCACGGGTTTTCCGTCGGGCGGTTTTGCCACTGGCAAAACATTGAGCAAGCACATTCTTCCGTCCGGTTTTCGGACGGAATCTGTGCTTCTCAATGTGAAGGGGGAGGGCTTTTCTCTGGTATTTGTCCTATGATGTGGGGATGCGCCCTAAATATCTCAAGTTCATGAAAAAATATTTTAGAAGACGGTTTTACATCCTGTGTAAATTTTTCGAGATAAGAGATCCCATATGTACACTCACCGGCCACTTTATTAGGTACACCATGCTAGTAACAGGTTGGACCCCCTTTTTGCCTTCAGAACTGCCTCAATTCTTCGTGGCATAGATTCCAAAAAGGTGTTGCAACGATGCTCAATTGGTACCAAGGGGCCCAAAGAGTGCCAAGAAAATTTTCCCCCCACCCCATGACACCCCCACCCCCAGCCTGAACGTTGATACAAGGCAGGAGGATCCATGCTTTCATGTTGTTGACGCCAAAATTCTGACCCTACCATCCGAATGTCGCAGCAGAAATCGAGACTCATCAACCAGGCAACGTTTTCCAATCTTCTACTGTCCAATTTCGCTGAGCTTGGGGAAATTTGGAGCCTCATTTTCCTGTTCTTAGCAGAAAGGAGTGGCACCCGGTGTGGTCTTCTGCTGCTGTAGCCCATCTGCCTCAAAGTTCGCCGTACGGTGCATTCAGAGATGCTCTTTTGCCTACCCTTGGTTGTAACGGGTGGCTATTTGAGTCACTGTTTCCTTTCTATCCAGCTCGAACCAGTCTGCCCATTTTTCCTTTTTACCTCTGGCATCAACAAGGCATTTCCGCCCACAGGACGCCGCTTACTGGATGTTTTTTCTTTTTCGGAAACCCTTCCCCTGTAAACCCTTGAGATGGGTTGGGGCGTGAAAATCCCAGGAGATCAGCAGCTTCCGAAATACTCAGACCACCCTTCTGGCACCAACAACCATGCCACGTTCAAAGGCATTCAAATCACCTTTCTTCCCCATACTGATGCTCGGTTTGGAACTGCAGGAAAATTGTCTTGACCATGCTACATGCCTAAATGCACTGAGTTTGCCGCCATGTGATTGGCTGATTAGAAATTAATTTTAAAAACGAGCAGTTGGACAGGTTACCTAAATAAAGTGGCCGGTGAGTGTATAATTCTATCTAGAATGGTGGGTAATAACAGAATAGATCCAATGCTGGTTAGCATTAGTGTAAATGGGTTTTCCAGGAACACAAAATTGATGGCTTCTCTTAAGGATAGGCCGTCAATACCAAATTGGCATGGGGCTGACTCGTGGCACCCATGCCTATCAGCTGTTTGAAGGGGCATGTTGCTCTTTAGACCTAGTAGTAGTGCATAGCATTGCTGCTTTGTCTCATTCACTTGAATGGAAGTGAAAATAGGTCATCGATATTCCAGTAACAGCAAATCCTTTACATGTACATCCAGATATAGAAGACTCCCTTCAGTTTCAGTAGGTGCACTCTACAGCCTACACCCATCATGGAGCTGTGATTCTCTGCCCAGAACGTTGTTCTATGTTCTCCAACAATTCTACACCTTTCTCGGTTGTGGCTCGTGTGATATATGTTCTGTGTATTACTTCTTACCTAAACTTACTGTGGTAAATCAACAATCAGAGAATCGAGGTCAAGTAGATCAAGTCATTGATCTTAAAAAGTTTTTACCATGACGTAAAATTGACAAGGTAGCTTGCAAATTAAATAATAAACATCTTCACCATTCATCATTATTAAAAATTCTGCAGCATTTTTGTTTAAGCTGCTACCTTAGAGATGTATAGTGTAGAGCTTGTCTCAAGGGGATACGACCAGTGATGAGAGCTCCTCAGCCCTGGCTGCAAAAGCTCAGATATCACCTCTCTTCTCAAACAGCTACTGTCAGTATCTTCCTTGCTTAGTAATCACACACACTCACTGCTGAGTGGGTGTACAACCCCAGGTGCTGTCATTCTACTCCGTGCCCTGAAAACCCTTTATAATTACTCAAACAGTCCCAAATAAAATTAAAAAATCCTCAATCAATATTGCTTGGGGAAAAAAAAATCCATGTTTGGTTCTTGTGGGAATTGAACCCTGCACATCAAAAAAGGGAATTTGCAGAACGTAAGCAATTCAACTACATTGTACTACCCCACGCTTTTTAATAAATAACCTTTTTTTGACTAATGACCCAAAACTGGGGGGAAAAGGCGGGTGATGCCCACCCCTCCGGAATCACATGAATGCATTTCAAACAAATTGTACACACCCCATTTTGAACACAATGAAAGCTGACGCTGGTGCCTTTTTGGTAAAAACCCCTTAAAGCCCCCAAATTTAAAAACCCTTCTCCTTTTCTAGTTTTTTTAGAATACATAATCCCCAAAGGGGTGCTTCAAAGGGAAAAAGACCAAATCCCCTGGGTTTTTTTCCAACGGGCCATTTTTGTTTTTTTGGGGCAATGCAGGGGGGCTGTTTTTGATTCAAGCTCCCCCCCCTTCGCACCCACATTTTTCTTTGTTCGGCCCAAAAACGGGCGGAAGAATAAAACATTTCAAAGTTTTGCTTTTACAATAAGGGGTGTACAAAACTGCCGTGGGGAAACTGCTGCACGGATTTTCTATTAAATTCAATGTAAAAGGTTCAAATCTGAAAACCGTCTTTAAAAATCACTGAAAACCTGTGTCGTGGGGACAAGCTCTAGGGGGGTGCCCTGGTGGAGAGTTGCCTGCACTTGCAAATATATTCTTTGTTTCTGGCTATGAGAGATATAGAAACATCCTAAATCCCCCCCTTTTCCAAAAACTCCAACGGCCCTTTAAATTTAAAAGAGGCCCAAAAAAAAAATTCCAAAAAATTTTGGGCACTCCAAACCCTCTAGTAATTATAGAACATATTTTTGTTTTCCCCCTTGCTCCTGTGTTTAAAAAGGGATCACATTACTCAGGGGTTTTCCTTTAAAGGGCCCAAGGGTCGCATGTTTTTTTACAAAAAATCATCCCCGTCCCACCCACCTCTAATAAAAATAAAAGCAAAATAGCAATGTATAGGAAATAATAGCAGAAGAGAGTATTCTATGAGCCAAGCTACTTGCCATATGTATCAATTAATACAAAAAACTAATATAAATAAATGGAATCTAAATAATAAAAAACAATAGAAATAAAAATGGAAAACAAATAAAATCTAAATAATAAATAAATAATATAAATAAAAATCTAAATCTAAATAAATGGAATCTAAATAATAAATAATAGAAAAAATAGACATTAAATATAATATTTACCTGGAGATCATATTATTTATATATTAATAATCTCGGGGCCATTTTACCTTCAGATGTACAAAATATGTGTACCAGGCGAAAAAACACTTCCTCAACTCTATACTGTAATTTTAATTGAACATTATATTTTCCTTTTAAAAGTTATACCCAAACCCCTAAAAGGGCCCCCCAAATTTTTGTTTAGGTACTCTTTTGAAAACTCCCTAATATTTTTAATAGGCCCTTTTCTCTTTACTAATGGGCTGGGATAGGTCACGTGGTCTATCATGGTGCCTTATTTTTGTTAAAGAGGTTTTGCCAAGAAGTGATTTCCTCACCTAACAGGCTGATACCCCCCTTTTTAGCCTTGAAAAAGGGCTTTTTTGTTTCTGTGTTTTAAAAAAAAAGTACCTTTTTTTTTGGTCATCTTCCCACCTCCCAGCACGCTCCGAGGCTAAATTTTTCCCATCTCTATAGTTGACAAACATTTTTGGCTAAACACAGAGGATAACTGAAAATTGTGCACAAGCCTAAGGTTTGTTTTCTCCCCTTATCTACTCATGTAAAGATAACTCTAGCGGGCAGGTTCACAAACTCAGACGGGGGGTGGGGGAGGAGGACGACGGGAGCGTCTGAAAGTTTACTCAAAATTACATTACAACCACAATTCCTAACAGCAACACAGGCTCTGACACGAAACAAAGCAGTGCAGATGCCCAGTAACACAACTTTTTTCTCCTCCCCCCTTTCAAACCCGTTCCTTGTCCTGCCATCAATAAGAAGTGAGACAACCAAGCGCTGGCCAGCAGTTGTCAAATCAGCTCCTGGTCCAGCTAATGTAAACATCGGGAAACAAAAGGGACTAAGTCGGGCCAACCTCAGAGGTTTCACTTTTTTTAATACATATATTTAGAAAAGGGTTTACCCTTTTAAAGGGATTCCTCGTCAACTTTAGATGGGGAAAACCCCCAAAAAAAGGGCTTCTAAAAGACATATAAGAAAGTTTCAGTCTCTATGACTTCTTTAAAGAGGACCTGTGACATATCCTGACATGTTTGTTCCCTGTGCAATGGCAATTCTGAGCATTTTTTCTTACCCTCTTTTTGTGCTGTTCCTCTGTTGTTCCTTCTAGAAATATGTTATTATTCACAGGTTTTAAAGATGTGTCATACATTTCTAGGAGGATGACAAAGGGGCAGCAAATCAATTTGTAAAGAAGAGCTCCGAATTTTTTTCTCAGGGGAAAACCAAGGATTACTAAAAACAGACAATTTAGGAATGGCCCCCAGGTCCCTTTTAGGGGATGCCCCACTGCACGGGTTTTTCGGCCGGTTTTTTTACCGGTTTCGGGTTTTTCGGACCACCTAAAACCCCGAAAAGACACAATGGGCTCTATGCAAAACCCTGCGCAGTCCCCACGCCCCGATTTTTTTGTTGGAGGTTTTTCCCGGGGGGTCCGCGGCCGGGGGGGCGGCCGCAAAACGGACAAAAGATTTGTCCTATGCTGGGGATGCCCCTTATGCTGCCATTTGGTTGAACAGAGATCTCCAGGTTTTCTTTGCCGTTGGGTGTCTTTAATTCCTTTGCTTAGCTTTATTTGACTGAAAAAATATTTGCTCGTCCTTCTATTCATCACGCCTGTTTATACAACCTTACACATGGCTGCTTAGGGTGCCCAGAATCATGTGAGTGTGATGCAATCCACATCTGAGGACATAACCTGCTACAGCTGCAGAGGCAGAATCTCACCTCACTGCAGCTTATAGCACCCTATGGAGACAATATATGTCAAGCTACGGTGCACACAATTAATTCTACCTAAGCAGAAAAAAAGGAAAACGAATCCAAACATCTGCTTTAGGAGAAAATTGCATTCCAGTCACGTCATTTGACACGACCCCTTTAAAGAGTCGCTCTGGTTTGTAGGTATTTTGGCGGACAGCTTTGGAAACTGCAAACAGAACCCAGCCTGCCAATAGAGTCAGCCTGTAGCCCCTGTCCCACAGGAAAACTATAAACTGCTGCAAACGGCAAGCGGTACTGTAGTTAGCTGATGTGGGCTAAGTAAATGCTAAGAAATTAAAACTCTATTTGACATCTTGTTTTGTTGACTTGGTTATCAGCAGTACACATGAAGCAAAGCTTAAAGGGAATGTGTCTTCAAAAATGACTTATTGTTTAACTGACATTTTTATGTTAAACACATTTTTTAAGAATTTTTGGTTATTTTTTTTTTCCGTATCACAATATTTTTAAATAATTCTGCAGTTTTCACTTTGGCCACTAAGCCTAATAATATTCTGACCCTTCCGGTTCTGTACAGAGAGATTCTCAGTTGTCTGCTCATTATCAGCACAAAGAGGGTCAAACTGAAAGGAGACACTAGTGTGAATAGATAACACAGGATCCACCAGTCACAAGAGGAGATAGTCACAGTTCACCCTTTCACCTCCCTGCGCACTGACTTCTTCCCAGGTCACAGCGCATGACTAGAAAACTCTCCTATAGAAGTGAATGGGACTGAGTCAGTCTTAAAGGGGTTTTGCCACGATGTAATGTTGACGGGGGATCCTCCAAAATGGGTATTTAATCACTTTTCTAAATATATGTGATTACAAAAATTGCAGCCTGAGAGAGCTACGGGCTGCCTTACCTGCTCCTTAGTTACTTCAAACTTCTATTAAAATACGACCTGACAAGAGCTGCTGGCCCGGGCTTGCGCAGAGAACACTTCTTATCTGATGAAAGGGAGCTGAAGAAGCTTTCAAGGCACCGATAGAAATATTTGTCTTTTGTATACAGAATCCACTGGGTTGTAGTTTGAATATTTGAGTGAACATTTCACACGATCCCTTATGCAGGCTCTGTGCTCTGGCTGTGTCTCTCTCTCTCAGCTCAGCATGGCTTTTTTACATTTCCTTCTTAGCAGATAAGGCACGTCCTGGCAAAACCCCTTTAAGTCTCCTATGTGCATGAAGCTACTGTAAAGCATCTCTCTGACTGTTGTTAAAGCAGTGCAAAAAATGCCTAGTGGCCAAAGTGAAAACTGCAGGAATTAAGAATTATTTAAAAATATTGAAAGTGATATGAAAAATAAATAAAAAAACAAAAATTCCTAAAAAAATGTGTTTAACATAAAAATGAGACTATGACTCATTTTTTTGATGACACATTTCCTTTAAGAAGGACCTGTGACACCTCCTGGCAGGTCTGTTTTAGTAAATCTTTGTGTTCCCTGTGGAATAACAATTCCAGATCATCTTCCCTTATATCTCTGTGTTGTGTTGCTTCTCTGTTATTCCTCCTAAAAATGTATTACTAAATCAGTCAGATGGGTGTTACTATTACAGTTTTGAAAGGGATGAATGGCAGCACACATTGACTTTGCCAGCACTGATTGGACATTGTTACTTTGTACATGACACACCTCCAAGAGGTAACACCCATCTAAGTTGGGAAATTTAATTTCAAAGGGAAAAATCCAAAATTGAGTAAAATAGAAATGGCAGGAATGGCCACAGGTCCTCTTTAAAGGGGTTGTCTCACTACATTGATTCATTTTAACCTCAGTCCTTTTTTTTTGGGTTTCATTTTAATTCAGAGGCTGTTTTTTGCTTCCCAGGCTGCGTAGAAGCCGGTTCTGTAGCTTTAGCAACCAGTCGGCAGCCTATCAGGAAAATCAAACAGGTCTCTACTTTGCGACCTAGGACTTACAGCACATACAAGAGGGGAATCTAGGAATAGGTGGGACTCTGCTAATGGACACTATTTGCAAAGTGATTTGTTTTTGCAAGATCTTTAACTTTTTGTATGAGACAACCCCTTTAATTTGAAATTTCATGCATTAAGATACTTTGGCACAGAAAGTTATTTCAACTTCTATGCTTTTCAATTACTTTTGTTGGATCTTGACATCAGATAACATAGAGCAGTAGTCTTTCTCTGCCTAATAATCTTTGCTACATCTACAGTGAAGGAAATAATTTTTTTGCCCCCTTGCTGATTGGTAATTTTTTCCCACTGCAAAGACAGAACATCTTAAAATTTTTAAGGGTAGAATAACTTTATTGAGAGATAGAATATCCAATTAAACCCAGAAAATCACTTTGTAAATTATATAAATTTTTTGCATTTGCTTAGAAAAAAGTTTTGATCCATCCCAACCTTTAAAGAGTTATGGCCCCTACAGACCATGAGACGTGCTAATAAACTCATTACCGCTTAAAGGCAGCTGTTTTAAAATAGTCCCCTTTTATAAAAGACCCCTGTCCCAGCTCAATCAGTCGACTCAACCTCTAAAATGGGCGACCAAAGAGCTTACAAAGGCCATGTTAACACGCTTAAAAGGGGCCGTTTTGGTCCGTAATTGCCGCCCAAGTGCCAAATTAGGGGCGAAAAGGGCCCCAGTCTTAGGAAACCACATTTTCTAAAGAGAAAAAGGTTTACTCCCCTCCCCCCCGCTCGCGAATACACGGGGGGGGAGAAAATTGACAGTCACTTTCCGGGTATACGCCCCTAGAAATGTTGTCTAGGGGCGGGAAGTCCCGGCCCCCCGCTCCCCCCCCCCCCCGGGCCACACGGCGAATTGCGGGGCGAATTACCCCCCGCACAACCCTGTGAACATAGCCTAAGATGTCAAGGACAAGATCATAGACTTTACTAAGCGGAAAAGGGCTGCAAAACAAAGTGCGGGTAAAGGAGACAATGTTGGTGCAATATAAAAAAAGGGAAAAGAAATACAAAATGACTGTAATCGACATGATCTGGGGCCCCCACAAATCTCACCTCGTGGGGTTCCTTGAAAAAAAAGAAAAGAAAAAAAAAGGGGGGTTTTTAATATAAATAAAGGAAAAAAAAATTTAAAATTTTTGGGAAATGGTTTTAAAAATTTGTGCCCCCCCCCGTCAAAAGGGCCCCTGGCCCCTTATTTAAAAACCCCCAATTTTTATATTAGAATCCCCCGGCGAAAACAAAATTACTTTTGGGCCCATTTGTCAACCCCTTGGGTTTGGAAAAAAAAATTGTTATCCCAGAAAACACCCCCACCAAACTGGAGGGGGAAAAAAAATTTTGGGGGGGTTTTTTCCCCTAAAGGCACAGGGTACTTTACCACACCCAAGGGGAAGGAAGGGTGGAGCCATTCCTAAACTCCTGATGACAACCCTTCTTCCCTTCCCCCGGACAATAAAAAAAGGGGCCTGGGTGGGGCTTCCAGCAAGACAATGACCAAAGCATACAGCCCAAAGGGAACAAAAAATTTGGGTCAAAAAAAAAAACACATTAAGGGCAGGGTGGCCCTAGCCAGTCTCCAGACTTAATCCCACAGAAAACTTTTGAAAGGGGGGTTGAAGTCGGTTTCTAAGCGACACCTCAAAATCTTAATGATTTTAAAATGATCGCAAAGGGGGTGGGCCAAAATTTTCCCCCTGACGTGTGCGCAAGCCCATCCAACTACAAAAAACATCTGACTGCTGTCTTGTTAACAAGGGTTTTGCCACCAAATATTAAGTCTTGTTTGCCCGGGGATCAAATATTACTTTTCTTTGCAAAAAAGCAAAAAAAATGTATATAATTATAAATTGATTTTCTGGATTTTATTTTTGATATTTTGTCTCTCAGGGTTATAAAAAACCCCCTTTAAAATTATAACTGTTTTTATGTTTCTGCATGGGGAAAATTTTAAAAAACGCAAGGTTTTAAATAAATTTTTTCCTTCGTAATTAAAAGGGGGGGTTTTCACCAGCGTTCCACGTCCGCCCTCACACCCGTTTCAGGGGTCCCACTTCCTTTCGGGTGTGGGCAGTTCTACAGCATTAATTGGTATCAGCTCTGCTCTTCCTAGCAGAGCATCTTAGAGGGACATTGGTGATGAAGGGGTTTAAACAACAGTGCACAAGGCTACAGATCTCTGATGGGTTAAAGTTTGTCAGTAAGAAAGGTAAAAAAAGCTGATGCGCTGATGATAAGACACAGCAGGGAGTGACATCATTATCCCAACCATCCAAGTAAACTTTTTAATTGGAAGCTTATGTCTACATCATTGCTTATTATGTGGACATGTACATTAATTCTTATGTGGCAACATACTTCTTTCATTAGTGAGTGGAATAATTATGGACTGTGACGTGTTTGCAGTGCCCTTTTATAACGGGTAGCAATACAGAACATCCTAATTTCATTATACTGGGACTATGACTTACAATACAAACATGCCTCCATCTTGTAGGAATTATAGGCAGCAGGAAACTGACCACAATTTCATTCATAAACCAATTGGACTGATTATTTGAAAGTTGCCTAAATCAGGTCAATTATGTTAGATGCCTGGATCCTTGTAATCAGCAAAGTTACTGATTTGGTCTTTACATATCTACATTCCAGCTTAAAGATCGTTTATGTGTAGAGATTGTACTGGAAATGATTACTGTAAAATAAACCCGTCATATCCAGACCAGAGAACACTAAGCAGACGTCCTAATCGACAACACATACGTAAACACAGCCCTTAGCTACGCTCTTTAGTGGTTTCTTGCATGCAGCAACACTCCTTTCTAAAAAAAGACATCTCCTGACCTGTGTATTTTAGTAAATCTTTGTGTTTCCTGTGAAATAACAATTCTGGAGCATCTTCTCTTATGTCTCTGGGTTATGTTCCTATGTTGTTCCTTCTAGAAATATATTACTGAATCAGTCAACTGGGTGTTACAATTCCAGTTTTTATACGGGTGTATCACTGCACACACTGACTGTCAGCACTGATCGGACAACGTTAGACTGTAATGGGACATCCCCCCAATCGGTAACACCCATTTGACAGATTCAGCAAAATATTTATAGGAGAAATAACAGAGGAACAGCCAGGGCTGTGGACTTAGAGTTGTGGACTTGGAGTTGGTACCCATTTTGGTGGAGTCTGAGTCATTTTAAAATGGACCGACTCCCAAAATATATAATAAATTGGTACAGTTAGTTCAATGCAGTGCCAAGAGCAAGAGGAATTGGTTCCGGCCAGTGCTGCTGCTCCCATATCTTCAGCCTCATCAGATTTCATCAGAGGAGTTTAATTTTGAAAAGTATTTGGATGACATGGAGCAGGCAAAGTGTTACCGCAGGGGAAACGACTCCGCTCCCATAGCAAACAGATTGACCAGATTTCAGCAAAAGTTTTCACTTGCTCTCAAAGAGGTAGAATAGTTCAACCGTTCATCGGAACTGACTGTGCATGATGCAATTCCTTTATACCCTGAAATTGTTAGAGATGTTGCCCCTGTGGTCACCCCTTTGCCTCCAACCCAAGTTAGTGTAGAGAGGCTGTTCTCAAGCCTGGAAATAATGAGATCAGATTTGATGGAGGCGATACTATTTCTCAGGCTCACTTCACAAATGTTATTCATGATGTTTTTGATGAAAACTGTTTTTTCCCACTTACTGCAGCGTTTTGCATATTTACAATTTATTAAAGTTTTTTTTATTCTTCTAAATATATTTTATGTTCTACCTATATACAGTGGGTATGGAAAGTATCCAGACTCCTTTAAATTTTTCACTCTTTCTTTCATTGCAGCCATTTGGTAAGAGTCACAAAGTTCATTTATTTTGCTTATTAATGTACACTCTGCACCCCATCTTGAAAAAAAACAGAAATGTAGATAGTTTTGCAAATTTATTAAACAAGAACAACTGAAATATCACATGGTCATAAGTGTTCAGACCCTTTGCTGTGACACTCATATTTAACTCACATGCTGTCCATTTCCTTCTGATCCTCCTTGAGATGGTTCTACTCCTTCATTGGAATCCAGCTGTATTTAATTAAACTGATTGGACTTGATTAAGAAAGGCACACACCTGTCTATATAAGACTGCACATGAGAATCATGATAATCATGAGGTCTAAGGAACTGCCCAAGGAGCTCAAAGACAGAACTGTGGCAAGGCACAGATCTGGCCATGGTTACAAAACAATTTCTGCAGCACTCAAGATTCCTTAGAGCACAGTGGCCTCCATAATCCTAAAATGGAAGAAGTTTGGGATGACCACAACTCTTCCTCGACCCGGCCATCCAGCCAAACTAAGCAATCGTGGGAGAAGAGCCTTGGTAAGAGAGGTAAAGAAGAACCCCAAGATCACTGAGGCTGATCTCCAGAGATGCAGTAGGGAGATGGGAGAAAGTTCCACAAAGTCAACTATCACTGTGGCCTCCACCAGTCGGGGCTTTATGGCAGAGTGCGGCCGACGGAAGCCTCTCCTCAGTGCAAGACATGAAAGCCTGCATACAATTTGCAAAAAACACATGAAGGATCCCAGACTATGAGAAATAAGATTCTCTGGTCTGATGAGATGAAGATTGAACTTTTTGGTGTTTATTGTAAGTGATATGTGTGGAGAAAACCAGGCCCTGCTCATCATCTGCCCAATAAAATCCCAACAGTGACACATGGTGGTGGCAGCATCATGCTATGAGGGTATTTTTCAGCTGCAGGGACAGGACGACTGGTGGCAATTGAAGGAAAGATGAATGCGGCCAAGTACAGAGATCTTCTGGATGAAAACCTCTTCCAGACGCTCTGGACCTCAGACTGGGCCAAAGTTTCTTCTTCCAACAAGACAATGACCCTAAGCACACAGCTAAAATAACAAAGCCTTGACTTCAGAACAACTCTGTGACCATTCTTGACCGGCCCAGCCAGAGTCCTGACCTAAACCCTATAGAGCATCTCTGGAGAGACTTGAAAATGGCCGTCCACCAACATTTACCATCCAACCTGAGGGAACTGGAGAGGATCTGCAAGGAAGAATGGCATAGGATCCCCAAATCCAGGTATGAAGAGCTTGTTGCATCATTTCCAAGAAGACTCATGGCTGTACTAGCTCAAAAGTTGCTTCTACTCAATACTGAGCAAAGGGTCTGAACACTTATGACCGTGTGATATTTCAGTCTCTTGTTTAATAAGTTTGCAAAAATATCTACATTTCTGTTTTTTTCTTTCAAGATGGGGGGTGGGGGGGGGCAGAGTGTACATTAATGAGGAAAAAATTTACTTTTTGGATCTTACCAAATGGCTACAATGAAAGAAAGAGTGAAGAATTTGAAGAAGTCTGAATACTTTCCGTACCCACTTTAGCTTGGTTATTGTATCAGGGTGATAAAAAGCCTGATGTTACTGTAGTAAAGTTATCACCAAAAAAAAGCACCAGTATGGGGGGGTGGAGTTTATAAAGGGTAATTTCACACGGCTTTAAATTCGGGACGTAATTTTGCCCCGCAATTAACCCGGGACGGGGGGGGGGCGGGAGCGGGGGGGGTAAAACAGGGGGCCGGGCACTTCGCCCGGGCCCCTTGACTATCACTGTAGGGCGCGTATCGCGCTAAAGTGACAGTCAATTTCCCCGCCCGGCTTTCCGGGCGGGGAAAAGGGCTAATCCAAAATTTTCCCCTATGAGAACGTGAATTACCGTAATGAAAGGGCCGTTTTTCGGCCCTAATTGGCCACTTCGGGGCTAATTTTCGGACCGAAATACGGCCCATTTTTAAAAGCGAGGGTTGTGAACATGGCCTTAGAGAAATTGCTTTGGCGTTATAAGAGCAGATGCTCCATAATTGTTATTTCATAGGGAACATAAGGATTTACTAAAACAGAGATATCAGGAACAGCAATGGGTCTTCTTAAAAAAATAAAAGGAATGACAACATGGTATAAAAAAATGTAGGCATACTTTCATAAACCAGCTGTATTATACCATTCAATTTCTGCTTTGGGTGCTTATTCCCCGTTCATTCTAAAGTCTTCATTCTAAAGTTTGACATTAAGAAAGATAAATAAGCACAACTCCTGTGCTGCTAATAAGACACAGCAGGGAGTGACACAATCTCATCCATCCTGGCCACTGCTGATGAAACAGAGAGAAGTGGTCAGTAACCTTGGAGATAAGAACTGCTCTAGCTCTGAAAGAAAGGAAAATCTGAACAGCAGCGTATTTGAAAATATTTGTTATTTACCTTTGCCCTCATGTTTAAAGCTAATAAATGTGATGAGAATAAGAGCCATCTTAACAGCATTAGGGGCCCCTGGGCAAAGCAGTGCACTGGGCCCTACCAAAACACATGACATTACATCAGCACACACCACTAACCACCCTCAAATAAACTTATCTTTCCCAGTTTCCTCCAGCAGAGCAGCACCAAAACAGTGAATAGCTAGAACCCTTGTCTTGAAAAGTGTAGAAGCCTGGAAAGGTACCGAGAGAGTAAGTCCCCATCTGAACTAGATGGACCCTCACAGTTTTGATCATAAATGTGTAATAAATATAACACCACTATATAAATATTATCACCATCTTTCTGACCGCCTGGGGCCTTTGTGTTAATGGGGCCACTGGGAAACCATCTAGTGTGCCCAAAGGATAAGACAGTAGCGGTGAGAATACTCCTTTAAAGGGGTTGTCTTACTACATCGATTCATCTTACCTCAGTCCTGTTTTCTTGGTTTCATTTTGAATTCAGCGGCGTGCTTACTGGCTTCCACTAGGCTGCAGTAGAAGCCAGGTCTGTAGCTATAGCAACTAGTGCTGACTTCTTATTATGAGAGATTGAACAGGTCTGTAGCTATAGTGACCTGAGGGGCTGATGCAGCCCATACAAGAGGGGATATCTAGGAGTAGGTAGGACACTGTTAATAGAAACATATTGCAAAGTGACTTGTTTTTGCAAGATCTTTAACATAAAAAGCAATCATTGTAGTGAGACAACCCCTTTAAGTAGTGCAGCATGGGCCAGATTCCACACCATGGCAGAATACAGAAGACACTTTTACCTGTCAGTTATTTTTCTTCTAAGGGTATGTTCACACGGCTTATTTTGGAGCGCATTTCGCGGCGTACTGCGCTTAATACGCGGGGAAATGCGCCCCATAATTACAGTAATTCATAGTTCTCATAGAGAACTATGAATTACGCCTCCTCTCCCCGCGTGTACAATATGATCATATTGTACGAGCGGGGAGATAAGTGACATGTCGATTACTTGTGGCGGATACGCATTGCGAGTAATGCATGTCTATGAGGCTGGCGGGCTGCCGGCCCCCTCGCCCCTCGGGAGTACGTGCGTATTAGCGCGAGCTCCCAAAACACATAATCTACTGCGGCGCGTACTGTACGCACCGCAGTACAACGTGTGAACATACGCTAACTCATGTAAAAATGTTACAATTGGTAAAAAGGTAGTAGAAGCGCCAATGCATTTACAACAGAAAACTACCTCTAAAGACTGATACATTCTTGTGCTATTTTATCAGGGCTGTTACCTATATCTATTACACATTTTTACCACATGCCCAGACATAAAAAACTACACCTGACTCATATACCTCCTTAGTTTGCTAGGCATCCACATATGACATGGTATCTCATGTGAAACCCATATACCGTATATACTCGAGTATAAGCCGAGTTTTTCAGCACAAAAAATGTGCTGAAAAATCCCCCCTCGGCTTATACTCGAGTCACTGTCGACACTCAGGCGCTGCGATGGCCCGTGCGCCGACAGGGACGCTTCAGCTATATGCGGTTCCTCAGGGAGCGCATATAACTGAAGGCCGAGTGAGCGCACAGTGTCCGGGCGCTGCACTGGCCCGGGCACTGTCCGCGATCCCTTCACCTATATGCGACTCCTCCGGACTGTCCGGAGTTTCCGGCACAGGCAGCGTGTGTCATCACGCTGCGTGCGCGGCCTGATGACGTCACCCGCCTGTGCCGAGAAGACCCGAGGACAGCGCGCGGAAGGCGGACAACGAGGAGGCGGAGCGGCAAGGGAGACGGAGCAGCAGGGAGTCAGGTAAGTGATTGTTGTTTTATTTTTTTAAACTGCCTATACCTGCCTACAGCTGCCTATACCTGCCTACAGCCAGCCCTATACCTGCCTACAGCCGGCCCTATACCTGCCCTATACCTGCCTACAGCTGCCTATACCTGCCTACAGCCGGCCCTATACCTGCCTACAGCTGCCTATTCCTGCCCTATACCTGCCTACAGCCTGCCCTATACCTGCATATGGGGCCATATACCTGCTTATTACCTGCGTATGGGGCCATATACCTGCCCTATACCTGCCTACAGCTGCCTATACCTGCCTACAGCTGCCTATACCTGCCCTATACCTGCCTACAGCCTGCCCTATACCTGCCTACAGCCGGCCCTATACCTGCCTACAGCTGCCTATACCTGCCTACAGCCGGCCCTAAACCTGCCTACAGCTGCCTATACCTGCCCTATACCTGCCTACAGCCTGCCCTATACCTGCGTATGGGGCCATATACCTGCCTATTACCTGCGTATGGGGCCATATACCTGCCTATGATCTGCTTATGGGGGACATATAACTGCCTATTACATGCCTATGGGGCCATATACGTGCCTTTTGGGACATATACCTGCCTATACCTGCATATAGGGCCATATATCTGCCTATAATTGCCTATGGGGGACATTAAACTGCCTATGTAATTTTATTGGTATCCATTTTTATTTTTAAAATTTACCAGTAGCCGCTGCATTTTTTACCCTAGGCTTATACTCGAGTCAATACGTTTTCCCGTTTTTTGGGGCAAAAGTAGGTGCCTCGGCTTATACTCGGGTCGGCTTATACTCGCGTATATACAGTAACTATAATATAATATGGGGAAGTAAATTCTGCATCTGTATGCAAGTCTGTATAAAATGACTAATTTGCTCCAGAATGGCATCTAAACTGCTGTGCATGCAAAACATCCAAACACAGGTTATTTGGACTGATGGGAAGAGTCTAATGAATGATGTCTCTGTAATATTTAGGAGGCAGAGCAGTGCTAGCAGTATGGGTAGTGATGGTGTAGCTATCTCTCAGCCTTTATATGTCACAGCATATCCGAGCACATACCTAGAATAATTCTGAAATGTGTATTTGGATATTTGGGTCCAGAGTAGCTCTTAGCAACCTCTGAAGGTTTATTTCTATGACACATAAGAGCATGCCAAGCTCTGTAGTATATTGCTTCATATTCGCCCATGGTTGCAAATTCAAGTAGATCTCCTAAAAAAATGCTTTTTGGGTTCTTAAAGGATATGTGTACTATAAAGTAATCATTAAAGGGGTGTTCTAGGATCTAAGACTGCCCGTTGGTCCGTCAGGACATGATTAAAAATAGATGGTCTCCTTCAGTTCCGGCTGCCGGTTGGTGCATCCCGGAAGTAACCAATGAATGTTCACCATTCATGTGACAGGTGCAGTCAATCACAGGCTTATTTCGACATGTAATTGTGCTGGAATACGCCCAAAATGTGCCCCAAAATTACGGTAATTCACAGCTCTCATAGCAGATAAGAGAGAACAACTACTCTAAGGCCGTGTTCACACGGCTTATTCAAGCCGTAATTGCGAGCCGGATTGCGCTCGCAATTCCGGCTTGAATAAGGGGCGGGGGCGCTGCCCGAAGGCCCCATAGACTTGCATTATCCACAGCGCGTATTGCGCCTGGATAATGTGCATGTCACTTTCTCCCCGCCCAGCGGATTCGCCAAGCGGGGAGGAGCGTCGGAATCCACTGTTCTCTATGAGAACTGTGGATTACCGTAATTACTGCGACGGATTGGCCGTACTGCAGCGCAAATCCGGCGCGCAATACGGCTCCAATCCGCGGCGAAATAAGCCGTGTGAACGGCCCTTAACTCTAAAATGAAGCAAAATTGGGACAGCGATGTATTTAGTAACAATCTTTATTTACCTTTTCCTACATGTTTGAATCTAATTAATGAGCTAGGAATACTCCTTTAACTGCTGTTCCACCTATCTTTTTTGGGGGAGAGGACAAGGGACATCTTCCCTTCCTCTATGTGCTGCAAACTACCAGCACTTTCCAGAGTCATCTCAACAATAGCGGCTTTGCCCAGTAGAAAAGTTGAGGGGGGTGGGAGGGGAGTTGTAGATGGGGCAGATTACCTAATCTGCAAAGGCCATGATATAATAGTGCTTCTCAAAAAATTTGAATATTATTGAAAATTGAAGGGTTTTCCAGGACTATCTTTTTATTTGTTATGGGGCTCACAGATGTATTATACTAAACCTTGAAATTCATACTGTAATGATTCTATACAATATATGGGTTTCTCTATTTGACTTAAATGATTGCTATCAATTATCTTTTCAGTGATATTCCAATTTTTTTGAGATGCACCAGTAATATAAAGTTTTGATACCCATCAACAAAAAACTGCCTCTAAAATTTATTTTATACCAAGCTAAGGAATGAGATACTATAGGGACCATGTTCGAGAGATGAGCGGGCTATGACTGTTGACATGGGCAGGTGCTCCAAAAGTGGGAAGCAAACAATGTCTTATTGGTATATTGGCCAGGAGAAGTTGTCATGGAGGTCTGGATAGGGAAAAACTCAGAGAATATGTTACTAAATATAATTGTGTATCCAACCCCTGACTGTATTGGATCAGTAACTTGTGTAGTGGTGAAGGCTGCATACACTACCGTATAGTGCTATGTATGGTGGTAGTATACAGTCACTGTGTTGTGGAAGTATTAGCATACCTCCCAACTGTCCCTATTTTGGAGGGGTGTGATTAGAGGCGTGTCTTGGTGTGATGTCATGTTTTGGGTGTGGTTAAAGGCGTGCCCTGATGTGTCCCTCTTTGCAAACGCTAAAAGTTGGGAGGTGTGTATTAGGCCATGTTCACACGGCTTATTTCAGCGCGGATTGGCGCGGTACTGCGCGCCGGATTTGCGCTGCAGTACGGCCAATCCGTCGCAGTAATTACGGTAATCCACTGTTCTCTATGAGAACGGTGGATTCCGTCGCTCCTCCCTGCTCGGCGAATCCGCCGGGCGGGGAGAAAGTGACATGCACATTATCAGGGCGCAATACGCGCCGTGGATAATGCAAGTCTATGGATCCGGCGGGCCGCGCCCCCGCCCCGCCCCCCGCCCCTTATTCAAGCCGGAATTGCGAGCGCAATCCGGCTCGCAATTCCGTCTTGAATAAGCCGTGTGAACACAGCCTTAGTGTGGTGGTATTCAGTCCCACATTGGTTGTAGTTGTATTGTATGTGGCCGTGATGTGGCAGTATTCAAGCAGTCATATATATTCATGGTAGAAAGGTTATTTTTGGATCTTCAATAGTGGTATTTTTGGTCAACTGTGGATGCGGATACTGACACACCTAGGGCAACATGAATTTGTCATATCTAGGTCCAAGATTTTATTTGTTGCCCATAGTAACTAATCAGAGCTCCCTTTGTATTTCATATAGTGCTATGAAATAAATGAAAGGGGGGCTCTGATTGGTTGCTATGGGATCTGATTGGTTGCTATGGGCAACAAAGAAAGTCTTAGACCGAGACAGTTTTCATACATGTCCCCCATAATGTTCACCGTATTTTACAGTACTTTGTGCACTATTTATTACCAAGACTCTTCTAGGATAGCGAGTGAAGAAGAATGTAACTTCCCTTTTTCTGAATAAGAAAAAAACTGTGTCACACGGTCTAAAACTCACTCTTTTGCCTATAGGTTACATACATTCTTCATCATGATGTAATGTTTTTTCAGTGGACTTCAGAAAACAGGTGTAACTACTATGTTGATCAGTGACCGCAATTGACAAAATAAGGGTGTATTCAGTATTAGTGCCTGAGGCAGCATGGCCACTAACAAGCTGGTATACCCCTGAACCACCAGGTACCCCCTGACTAGTAATAGAAAAAAGGCAGCATTACAAGTAACAATCCAGCATACCCCTGAAGCACCAAGTACTCCCTGACTAATAATAGAAAGGGATTCAAAAAGGCTCATGGGAAATAAGCTAGGACTCGGCAGTGTTCCTCAATTCATATCCCACTCATTGAGCCTTGCAATGTAGATGGGATTATTGCCAATTTGATATTCATCTGCAGACAGATGTTTCAGGGTGTTTGTCTCTCATCAGGGCAGGGTAGAATGCTTGTTGATTAGGTGAGAGGCTTTAAATGTAGCTCCAAAGGGGTAACATTCCTTTTTAGGGAGAGGCACTATGTAGGTGTGTTGAGACTTAGGCACCATTAGCTGCCCCCACTGAAACTTAAAAAGAGGCCTCATTAACATTAATAATTTGATTTCCCCCAAAAGGTGTTGTCTCACTACAAAGACTAGCTTTCACCATGTAGGGAACGGTAAATGTAGACTTTTTCCAAATATATTGCTTTATTTATTTTGCTTTGTTAAGGAGATATGAGAGATATTATCTGCTCTGAGTTCACACAGGTTTCTCTAGGTTACCGACCTGCTCTCATCTTCTCTCTCTGCTCCTTGTCTTAGCTGAGAGCGAATTTATTTTAAACCCTGTCACCAGGATAATTACAAAAATATACTTAAAAACTCTCTGCTCTATGGGATAAGAATCCCTGTCTCGTGTCAGTGTAACTATAAGAGCTGTGAATATGACGTGGATATGCTAATCACTGCTATAGAACTACCCACAGCCAGGACGAGAAAGGATACGTGAATCTAAAGCTGCTTTTGGCTCTGTGCAACAGTGTGGTGACACAACCCCTTTGGCAGGGAGGGAGACCAGAACCAAATCAGTTCATGCAATAAGGACAGCAGGTTAGTGCAGATCTACAAGTTGGAGCTGTGACCTCATTGCTTGGGGGAGCCAGAGTATCATTAACTTTGACCTGTTGTAAAATATTTATATGAGACTCATGTAATAATAATGATTATATAATACACGTTACTATTATTACAAGAGGACTATTATAAATATTACTCATCTTTATGGCACAGCTCTGTGCGCTTAGTCTGTACAGCAGAGCTGTAGGTTTAACCTAAAAAAAATAAAAAATGATGGCATCCAAAGAAGTTAATTCTCTTTCCATTCCTTGAAGGCTAGAAAGTAAGGGACTGCCAAGCATGCATGGGCCATAGTGTAATGCATGGGCCATAGTGTAGAACCCATAGCATCAGATGGCAGCGCACAGGTTACAGCTCTGCAGCACGCTAGGTTACACACTGATCCTGGAACTGTTTTCTTTAAGCAAACATTGAACAGTTTGATTAACTTCAGTGTTACACATACACATCAGGGTTACTGCAGTGAATGTCACATACCAGGCACCCGGACAGACTCTCATTTAACCCTTATTATTCAGGTGAGAGTTTAATCCTTCAGCGAAATGAGAAATCCATACCGTATAATCTGAAGCATGCGGCTTCTTATCGGCAGCACTTGTGATACACGGAGGACTGACCAATCAAAGTCAAAGCGCTCAGTGTGTATGATTGTTCACCTAACCTTGCTCAGATGACTTGGCGTAGCCTTATTGTCCATGATCATGTTAGGAGCATTAGGGGAAGTCTTTCTTATTTCCTTGTGTCATTTATAACACAGTGTATGTAGTCGGGTGTTTGTTTTACTGCACTTGTTGCCTGATTAATTGAGAAGAATGATGCCAGCTAGCTGTCGCAGTAGCAGCGGTCCCTCTCAAAGCCTTCCCCCCACCCATCCTGCAAGAATAAGCAGCTGTAAGAAACCTCTGGTTGTGCAAGAGCAATAAAGGATTGAGTAGATGGGCTGCTATGAGGCCCATAAAACCAAGGGGTCCATCCTCTCTCAATTAGAAGGGGCAGTTAGTGATGACAAAGGGCAATGGAAAGGGACATTACTTTAAACATTATTCTTGTGCTGTGAAATCACTAAATTTTCCCTGTACTGTGATGTCATGTGTTCGGTATACCAGAACCAAGTAGTACTATGCCTGTACTGTGACATCACTGTGTGCATTATCCCTGTACTGTGACGTCAATGTGTGCATTATCCCTGTACTGTGACGTCAATGTGTGCATTATCCCTGTACTGTGACGTCAATGTGTGATTATCCTTCCCGTACGCTGGTGCATTTTCCTTGTACCCTGTACTAACTGTGATTATCCCCGTACTGTCTAATTGTGCATTTTCCCTGGTACTGTGATCAATGTGTGCATTATCCCTGTACTGTGATCCACTGTGTGCTTTCCCTGTACTGTGATGTCACTGTGTGCATTATCCCTGTACTGTGACGTCAATGTGTGCATTATCCCTGTACTGTGACATCACTGTGTGCATTATCCCTGTACTGTGACGTCAATGTCTGCATTATCCCTGTAGTGTGACCATGTGTGCAATAAACCCTGTACTTGACCCCCTGTGTGCATTTCCCTGTACTGTGGGCGTCAATGTGTAATTATCCCTGTACTGTGAACCAAGGTGTGGAACCCTTTGTGCCCGGCCAATTGGCCAAACCCCCCCCTTAATACTTTTATTATTTTTTTAAATAAACACCCCCCCACTAATTTTTTCCATTTTCCCCGGTCCCGTACTAATTTTTGCATTCCCTAGTTCCCCCTTCCTCAGAGTCGTGGCCCTAAAAACCTGACTATTTTGCATTTTTAAAGTGCCTCCCCTCCGTTGACGTGTAATTAAAACATTTTAATATCACCATAAGGAGCAAAATTTAAAAATTTTACTAAACTTTCCCAAAACGGAAATATGCCTAAATTCAATTTTTTGGGGCCCGATTCCCGGGACCAAACACTTAATACAGCTTAAAAGGTTTTTGGGAAAATTTTGGAAAAGTGCCTATGGGTAAAACTGTTTTTATTACTTAGGAAATATTGGTTCCGCTTTTAAAATTAAACACGGAGATCTTTCTGATGCCACGCATTTTCCCTTTTTTCCCATTCGTTCCCCTTATGCCCAATCACCCGGCAAACTCGTCCTGAGGGTTGGCCAATACAAATTTAGATCAGGTTGTAACTAAAAGTTTTAAATCCCCCCAGTCCACAGGAAAATTGTTTTTCCTCTAGTGGCCAAAAAAGATTTGTCACAATTTAAAAAGGACATTAAGGATAAAATATAGGTTTAGCTCAAGGCAGTTATTTTTGGCCAGGAAATAATAGTGGGGTTTAGGGGTATTCTTACAAAAAGCCTATGGGGCCGGGCATATTTAATGCTTTTTGCCCCAAGATTGTTTTAATTTCCCCCCTTTTTCCGGCGGGGATGGAATAGGAGAATCTTTAGCGGTTATTGTATGTTAGTAGGGGATGGGTCCCTGGAGGTGTTGTTTTCGGGCTTTGGGAACTGGGGGTTTGGGGCCCCAGGGCAATGGGCCCCAATGTTAAAGGGGGTCGCCGTACAGGGCCAAGCATGGTTTTGGGCAAAAATTTGGATCAACCGATTGGGGCTACGGTTTTTTTGGGGGAAAAGGCAGGGGGTTTTTGGGGAAAGGCCAAAAAGGGCCAACTATGGGGGGGCCCCCTATGGGGGGACCGGGGCCCAAAATTTAGGGGGCCCGGGGAGCTCAGGGGGAACCCCCTACGGGGCCCAGGTAAGGGCCAAGCAGGGTTGGGGTTATTTTCCCAATGTCCATTAAGAAGCAAAGTAATTATAACCTTTTCATATTTCTAACTTGCTCCTAAAGGCGGTAGTGAGGAGTGAGGCCTAGTTTCAACTTTTGCTGTGGGGCCCCATGATTGCTTGTTGTGCACATTGATTGCACTCAATAGAGCACATTAAATTGTTTCCTTGACATCTGCTGTTGGAAGTATCAGTGTGTCCTATGGGTAAAGGCGTGTTTTTTTTACTTTTAAAGGAGCAAGTCATGTTTGGCCTGCCCCTTTAAGGAATAAAAAACATGTTGAAACATCCCCCTATGTGCCAACAAGCATTTAGTAGCTCCCCATGCACATTACGATGCATGGCCTCATCATCACCTCAGGCTAAACTACTGTACCATGCATGGCCAACTTTACCATGAATGAGGAAGGTCGGTTGGTCTACAAAGACTACAGATTCCCACCTGTAGAGCTAAACAGCAAGACATTGCTTTCATGCAAACATATAAACAGTGGCTTCCAAAGTTGTACAGAAAATCAAAATAAGTACATCAGATAGAAGATGAGGAGACAAGTCCCAGCTTTTATGTTCTAACATGTGTTTCATTGTTCTGTCAAGAGAAATAATAGTGGCTTGTTTATGCCTTGTTATAACTTGACATCAAAAAGCCTAGTAAACCTGGCTTTATTTTTATATGCCTTTTTCATGTCCTACAATAATTGTATACCCTGTTCCATAATTTCCTCTTTCCATCTCATTGGCTGCCCATAACTAGAGCCACATTCTTCACGGGTTATATTTTGTCTTGTTTTATTATGTGACTCACTCTCCTTGAGGTATGTCTGTCTTTTCGATATCTCTCTTTGTGGAACATAACAGCTTTATTGTGGTTCTACAGCGAAACAGGATCGCTTACATTCACAATGTTAAGGCGAGATCTTGTTTTCATTGTACACCAATTTTCATGCTTCGTTTTGCAAATAAATTCGGGTTACATTCTTCCCAGGCTATGGTAACATACTCTTGGACTAATGTAATATCTGGATAATTATGGACACGCAGTTTCATACGAAGAGAAGTCCTTTCAACAGCTGAACAATAACCTTTTGGTGTCAGCTCTAGTTCTTCCCATTATCTTGTTCATTGGCTCACAAATCTCTTGTCAGGCTTCGCCAGCTTCATCAGCAGCTTTCCTAACTTATCAGAGCATTCCCAGTCAAAAGTCTTCCATTTTCTAAAAGGTTAAAGGGGTTGTCTCACTACAAGGATTGCTGCTTTTTTTGTTAAAGAGCTTGCAAAAACAAGTCGCTTTGCAATATATATCCATTAACAGTGTCCGACCTATTCTGAGATTTCCGCTCTTGTATGGGCTGCATCAGCTCCTGTGGTCGCTATAGCTACAGACCTGTTTGATCTATCCTGATAGGCTGCCAGTGCTGGTCGCTATAGCTACAGACCTGGCTTCTACTGCAGCCTAGTAGAATCCGGTAAAGACGCCCCTGAATTCAAAGTGAAACCAAGAAAACAGGATTGTGGTAACATTAATCAATGTAGTGAGACAACCCCTTTAAGGTCAGAACACAAATAATTGAAACCATTACAATTTTTTTTACTGTCCCAACATACATTAAAGGGGTCTTCTCACTACAGGCTTTCACAGGCATCTGTGCTTTCGCTCTGTCTTTCAGTTTTAAATCCAGGGGTGGGTGTCTTCTCCCAGTAGGTGTGTCTTCCCTCACTGAGGAGTGGTGACATCATCACACCCCTTCCTGCTTCCTCCTGAGACATCATTATCATTCTGTGTAGGTAGTGAGAAGAGAGGATGGTCAGTTCTCATGCCTGGAGAGTTGTCACCTCCCTTCCAGGCTTTACAAGCAATCCTTGTATTCAGAACAAATGTGAAAAATGAAAACTTCTCCCCCCTCTTTTATCAGACAGAAGGTAGAGGGGGAGCAGAGTGTATAAGACTTGTTATATGGGTGGGGGGAGCAGAGTGTATAAGGGTGTGTTACATGGGTGGGAGGAGCAGAGTGTATAAGCCTGTGTTATATGGGTGAGGGAGCAGTGCATATAAGGCTGTGTTATATGGGTGGGAGGAGCAGAGTTTATAAGTCTGTGTTATATGGGTGAGTGGGGCCAGTAGTAAGGAAGGTTTTTTATGGGTGGGGGAAGCAGAGTGTTATAGGGTGGTATATGGGGGGGGGCGAGTAGAGTGTATAAGGGTGTGTTATATGGGTGGGGAAGCAGAGTGTATAAGGCTGTGTTATATGGGTGAGGGAGCAGAGTGTATAAGAACTTGTTATATGGGTGGGGAGAGAAGAGTGAATAAGCCTGTGTTATTTGGGTGGGAGGAGCAGAGTGTGTAAGGGTGTGTTATATGGGTGGGGGAGCAGAGTGTATAAAGGTATGTTGTATGGGTGGCGGAGCAGAGTGTATAAGGGATGTTATATGGGGGGGGCAGAGTGTATAAGGGCTTGTTATATGGGGGGGGGGATAGAAGATAAAGCTGTTTTACTGTTAGGGGTAGGGGGCAGCTAAAGAGATTGAGTACTTGTCCAGACCCTTCACATAGAGCAATCACTGGGAGAGAAACAGAGAGGAGCTCACACAGCTCAGAGGAGAGTGAGAGACAAACAATGAGAACACAGACACAGTCTGCCAGCACCTGCACATAGAGCTATCAGGGGGAAGAAGCAGGGGGAACTGGGCCCTCACAAACTTAGGGGAGAGGAGAGGCAGCAATGAAACACAGACACAGCGGCCATCCCCTAGCGGGTTTCCAGGCGTTACCACTCATAGGGAGTGGCACAGAGAGTACGGGCACACAGTGCAGGGGGTGGTCTCCCAGGGGGAAGTTAAATTCGGCAGCCCAATCCAGCAAAGGGCGTGGCCCGACCCAGGACGCAGATTTAGCCTAACACAACAGTTTAACAACGCCTATACAAAATGATTTAGGTAGACAAACCAAAATGCTTATTTTATGTTCCCTCATTAAAAATATGATTTTGAAGAAAACCCCTTTAAGTCCTTATATCCCCAAAAATTTGTATAGAACAGGAACATCTGAGCAGATTATTATGTAGTTTTGTAGTAAAACATTCAGTGTACCTTACATTTCGGCTCTTTTTATGCTTCGGAGTCCAGTGGGTGGTCCTTCTTATGTTTCACAACAATTAAAAAGGAAGTCAATGAATGGGCCCAAAACTTGGATCCAAGCAAAAAATTACTGGGGTTTACGAAACAATAAAACTTTATATTTTTTTTCCCACTAAACTTTATCACTGCTTTGCTCTTCTGTCTTTCAATCTGACTTCTTTTTTAAAACCTTTTTAAATTGAAAGCCCCTTTTAACCAAGTAAGAAGAAAATATAGTTAGTAGAATTTTTTTTTTAAAACAGTGAGGGTGTTTAAAATTTGATGACTAATTTTTTTTTTCCCCTTTACAAAAAATGTTATTTTAAATATAATATATACACTCACCGGCCACTTTTTTTAGGACCCCCATGCAGTAACGGGTTTGGGACCCCCCCCTTTTGCCTTAAACTGCCCAATCTTCGTGCAATAGATTCCAAAAGGGTGTGCAACGATCCCAAATTGGTCCCAAAGGGGGCCCAAAGGTGCCAAAAAAATTCCCACCCATACACACCCCCACACCCTGAACCGTTGATACAAGGCAGGAGGGATCCATGCTTTTCATGTTGTTGACGCCAAAATTCGCCCCTACATCCGAATGTCGCAGCAGAATCGGACTCATCAGACGCCCGTTTTTTCCAATTTTCTATGTCCATTTCTTATTTTGGGAAATTGGAGCCCATTTCCTGTTCTTAGCTAAAAGAGTGGCACCCTGTGGTCTTCTCGCTTAGCCCATCTGCCTCAAAGTTCGCCCTATGTGCTTCAAGATGCTCTTCTGCCCACCTTTGGTTGTAACGGGTGGGATTTGAGTCACTGTTGCCTTTCTATCACTCAACCATCTGCCCATTCCCTTTTACCTCTGCATAACAAGGCATTTCCCCCCCACGGGGCCCCCTCACGGATGTTTTTTCTTTTTCGGACCATTTTCCCTTTAAACCCAGAGATGGGGTGCTGAAAATCCCAGGAGTCAGCGTTTTTGAAATACCAAACCAGCCCTTTTGGCACCAACAACATCCCGTTCAAAAGGGACCAAAAACACCTTCTTCCCCTACGAGCCCCGGTTTTGAACTGCAGGAATTGTCTACCATGTCTACCTGCCTAAATGCACTGGTTTTCCCCCATTGATTGGCTGATTAGAAATTAAGTCTTAACGACAGTTGGGGCAGGGGTACCTAATAAAAATGGCCCGGGGAGGTATATATATTATATTTTTATATATATATTTATATATATATATATAATATATAAAATAAAATTATTTTTATAAGAAATAATCTTTTTTCATTTTTAAGACTTTCTATAATCTATGGAATTATGTAGAATAATAAAGTGGTCTTTCTTCTAATGGCTGGGGTAGACCTTAGTAAAAGAAATTTAAAAATTTTGGGACGCCCCGGGTTTCCCTTGAGACAGGACAAGGAGGTGGGAAAACCAGTAATGTTTTTAACAAAATAAAAACCAAATGGGCTTCCCTTTAAATTCTGGATCCAAAATTACTACATTTACTTGCACTTTATAGCGCAACGTTTTTTTAGTACTGGAGTGGAGTAAAAACTTTTCACAAGGGTCTTTTTCACAGGTTGTTCTGATGGGGCAGGCCAACAATAAACTACAACTTAACTGAGATTTTTTTATTCACTTATATAGTGATGTTATATTGTAGGGGTGGGATCCCTCACAAACATAAACCACAGTAGAAAAAAATGTCTAGGGCAAAGACTTTTTTTGTTTCCCCTAGAACCAACAGAGCTCACCTTTTTCCCTTTTCCTGAAAAAAAAAGAAATGGGGGCTTGATTTGGGTTTCAGTTTTTAAACCTGGGGGCCCCATTGTATAAAGGGGGCCCGGCAATGGGCACCACTTCATCATAGGGGGGAAACAGGGCCCACCAAAAGGTATAGAAATGGGCTAATTTTTCCCCCCCGGGGGCCTTATTTGTCTAGGCACCAGAAAACATTGTCCCCGTCCGTGTGTTTATTTCAACAGAAAAGGTGGTTAAGGGAAAAAGCACCTTTAGTTAAAAAGGGGGGTTGAAATATCTATTTAAATACCAGATCAAGGGTTTTCCCCCCTCACTTGCGGCAGTGAGGGGGAACAAGCTAAAGGGAAACCCCCCATCAGCCTGGAAGCTCACAGGTTAGAGCGAAAAAGAGATTAGGAAGCAAACAGGAACAGTTAGATGGGGAGGAACAGAATAGAGGGACAGGCAGGAAAACTGTCCAGAGAGACAGAAAGGGGGAAGAAGAGATAAAACATAGTGAAGCCTGGTAATTCCCCCAGGGGCAAACCAAGGTAACACTCCAGTCCTTAGACATGACCACTGCCCTGAAGGCTGATGTCTAGAGTGAAAGTAAAGGCTGGGAGAGACAGAGATAAAGGAATTGCCAGATTAAAATATAAGTGTGAAAACCCAAAAGGGTTTTTTCTCCACAAGATTCCAAGCTGAACCCTTTTGGGCTCCTTTGCACCGATGCACTATACTTCCCTACAACCCCACATGGTAGGCCTGCATGCCTCACCCCTAGCCAGGTGTCCTCCCGCTTGTTTACCGGGGAACCTGAAACCCATCCTCCTTCATCTACCTTAAAATATTCCTTAGAATATTCACCTTCCATTTGGAGACATTTTGCCCAAACCCAAACACCTTTACCTCGTTTCTTTCAAAGGGTTTTTCTTGGGGTAAAGTTTGGGGGCTTATCATCTTGCAACACTGCCCTGCATCCCAGTTTCAAGATCATTCTCTGTTTCAGTAAGTCACAGTATGTGTTGACATTCTTGGTTCTCTTAATTTACTGTAGCTCCACGCAGCTGGCAGCACTCATGCCCCAAACCATGACACTCCTTCCACCATGCTTGACTAGGCGAGACACACTTGTCTTTGTACTCCTCATCTGGTTGCTGCCATGCTTGACACCATCTGAAACAAATAAGTTTATCTAGGTCTCATCAGACCACAGGACATGGTTCCAGTAATCTATGTCCTTAGTCTGCTTGTCTTCAGCAAACTGTTTGCAGGCTTTCTCGTGCATCATACTTAGAAGAGACTTCCATCTATTTCTATAATTTGGGAACATTATATATTTTGATATTTATTTTATATGATCACATTTTTCATTAAATTTAAATAATAACATTTTATACAATTTGATAATTATAATAAATCACTGGTGTAAGTTGAGAAATATTGGAAATTTTTGCCCCTTACAGCAAATCTATCTCCCATTCAAACTCCTCGGGCTCGGGCAACCATTGAGATAGGTCTGCCTGTCGGAGCAGTAATGCCCCTGGTTTTGCCGAACCACATTCATAGATGTGTCTAATATTATGAGTGTGGTGCGACACACCTTCATAACGCCCCCAGGACACCCCTTCATGTTAGGCACATTCGAAAGTGTCGAGTCTTACGAACAATGCGCCTAACACATACATTAGGCGCATTAGACATCGAAGCCGGCTCAGTTAGGTGCATTGTACGCCACAAAAAATGTGAAAAACCCTTTCATACATGTCGCCCATAGAGTTCTATAGACCTTAGTTACTAAAATGTCTTACCAATAATGCATGGAAATCCTTTAACTGACAGGAGAATAGGCTAGGTAGGTCCTGTGTGCACTACTTCAAGGGGAGCAGTGAAATTGCCTGATATGTCTGTGTTATTAAATATTTGTGTTCCTTGTCAAAAAACAATTCTTTATCATCGTCTGTGTTTTATCTCGTTGTTGCGCTGTTCCTCTGTTATTCCTCCTAGAAATATATTACTGAATTTGGCAGCTGGGTGTTACTATTTCAGTCTTGAAGTCTTGTACACAGTGACTGTCAGCACTAATTGGTCAATGTCAGACTGTGCCAGGACACACTCCTATCTGGTAACAACAGATTGGTGAACTTCTAGGAGGAATAAGAGAGGAACAGCACAACACAGAGTTAGGGCATGTGCCCACAGCAAAGGACAAATACCGGTCGGTTTATCCGACAAGTATTTGTCCTGTTTTAGTGTCGTCCCCATAGCCGCCGGGGACGGCTTTTATCCGCGATTAGCGGAGAAAAGCCCTCCCCGTTCCCTTTGACATGTTCATATTCTGTCCGAAAACCGGACGTAAGAATGAACATGTTCAATGTTTTTTTTCGGGCAGCCGGCGGTTTGAAAACCCGTGCAGTGGGGACTGCTGCACAGGTTTTCCATAGAAGCCCGGTGCGTTAGTTTGCGGCCGGTTTTGCAGACGGTCTGCAAAACCGCAAACCGTCCGCAAACCGGTGCCGTGGGGACATGCCCTTACAGTATAAGAGAAGAAGCTCCAGAATTGTTACATCACAGGAAACACAAGTATTCACTAAAGCAGACAAGTCAGCAATGGCCACAGGTCCGCTTTCATCGAGCCGTTCTTATTTTTTCCTGGCATATGAATTTAATGAACCCCAGATTACCAGCCTATATGTAGCCCAATTACTGGAGCTTCAAATAAGAAGTGTTATTCCAAAATGTCAAGTAATATACTCAAGCAATTAAATCTAGGGGATAAAGCTGCAAACAATTCTGTTCTACCGCAAACAAATTATGTAAAATTATGTAATGCAACAATTCTTGTATTTTTGTCCCAACAAGAGTTTTATCTTTCTTGTGTTCAGCTGGATTATATGATGTTATATTTAAAAGGGTTTCCGCAAAAAAGTAAGTGATGTGATACTATTGGGGTATGCAATCACTTACTATATGTTTGGGGTCTGACTACTGGGACCTCCACGGTCTTTAAAATTAAGGGTCTACAGTACTGGTTAAGCATTGCAGATCTTTCACTGACTTCACCCGTATGGTGGCAAACTGGACTACAGTTTTAATGTGACTGATTCGCTTTAAGAAGACTGTTCATCTGAAGAGGCTAAAGCTGCTGCCCGAGCGTCAAGGCGTTTCCCCTGCTGCTCATATCGTCTTCTGCCTCCTTGGGGCCTTGCATCTCTCATAACCCTATTTTGGCTACACTAAGGGCCACATGTATGAAAACTGTCTAGGTCTAAAATTCACTTTGTTGCCCATAGCAACCAATCAGAGCTCACAGCAACCAATCAGAGCCCATAGCGACCAATCAGAGCTCATAGCAACCAATCAGAGCTCCCCTCTCCTTTTTCCAGAGCAGTATATGAAATGAAAGGGGTGCTCTGATTGGTTGCTGTGAGCTCTGATTGGTTGCTATGAGCTCTGATTAGTTGCTATGGACAACAAAGTGAATTTTACACCTAGACAGTTTTCGTACATGTGGCCCTAAAAGTCTGTATTGTACGTTCTACTGCCTTAGATTTCCCCAATTAGATGTTTTACTAAGATGTCTTTTTGACAACTGCTTTGACTGAAACGTCAACTTGATTTATGGCATCGTTATATCAATGCAACATTTGTCAAAAAATGTCCTTTGAAAGTATTATATCAGAATTTTTACCCTTGTTATTGCTCCAAAATAAAAGTTACTTTTTTACTTGCAACAAATTGGTGTGCCGAGGATCTCTATCACTCTGATATGTGGTCACAATTGACCTTTCCACATGAGCACCCTCTCGCTTAGGAGTGCATAACCCTAGATCTTGGAGCTTTCTATTACGTTCTGCCTCAGACAGGAAGTAATAGGACCGCCATCCTTAAAAACCCTTCTGCATTGATTATACGATGCAGAAGGGTGTACTAACCCAAGGTAGCTCAATGTTAATGTAAAAAAAAAAAAAGTTTTTAAAGATCTTTTAAAGTTAAAAAACCCCACCCTTCCCTTGTCATTTTACGATAAAAATACTAAAAGTAGCTCAATGTTAAGTTACACATAATTGGTATCGCTGCATCTGTTAAAGTCCGAGCTATTAAAAGATAACATGATTTAACCCATATGCTGAACACTGTGGAAGAAAAAAAATCAAAATGACAAAATTGCGGGGTTTTTGGGGGTCGTTTCACGTCTCCTAAAAATGACAATAAAAGGTGTTAAAAAAAATTGCATGTGTCCAAAAATGGTACCAATAGAAAGAACACTTCAGCCTGCAAAAAATGAAACCTCACTCAAGTCCATAGGTGTAAGAAAAAATGTTCTTGGTCGCTAAAAATGGCGCTGCAGCGCAAGTACTAAAACATAACGACAAACCTAAATATTTGGTATTGTTGGAATCATATCAATCGACATAATACAGATAACACATCATCTATACCGAGGAGTGAACGCTGTAAAAACAAAAACCTCGCAAAGCAAGTACGTGTTTTTCACATTACACCCCACTTACAATTTTTTTTCGGTTTCCCAGTATATTCTGTGGTACAGTCAATGACACCACTAAAAAGTACATCTTGTCCTGCAACATAAAAGCCCTTATGTATGGAAAGTATTCAGACCCCTTTAAATTTTTCACTCTTTGTTTCATTGCAGCCATTTGGTAAGATCAAAAAAGTTAATTTTTTTGGTCATTAATGTACACTCTGCACCCCATCTTGAAAGAAAAAAAAAACAGAAATGTAGATATTTTTGCAAATGTATTAAACTAAAAAACCTGAAATATCACATGGTCATAAGTATTCAGACCCGGTGCGGTGACACTCATATTTAACTCACATGCTCTCCATTTCCTTCTGATCCTCTTGAGATGGTTCTACTCCTTCATTGGAGTCCAGCTGTGTTTAATTAAACTGATTGGACTTGATTAGGCACACAACTGTCTGTATAAGACCTCACAGCACACAGTGCATGTCAGAGCACATAAGAATTATGAGGAACTGCCCAAGGAGCTCAGAGACAGAATTGTGGCAAATAGTCTCCAAAAAAATGGGAATCTAACAAGAGAACAAAGAGTGACTTATAATGACTATATTTACTATTTTGCCATAGGCAAACTTAAACTCTATCAGTTCTCTATCTATTAAACACTAAAACGTAACTTTTATTATGTATAACTCTTAACCTCTATACACACTATTTAAAAACCTGATTTCTAACCTCTCAATTTATCCATTTCTACTTGTGAAGGAATAACTCCTTTTCTATTATCAAGTCTGGTGGAACCCCACCTATTAACAGGGGAACCGTATATATAAAGTGATTTACTAACTCCAATAAGGGATCCAAAACATCCTACTTGGGCAGTCATCCCTAATCCAATGGACATAAAACATATAAGGTTTCCTTGTGAGACCCTCTGCAGCGGGTGACACTGTAGAAAGAGGTGAGAAATCACAAATTAAAATATCATGCCTGACCTCCCCAACATGTTTAAACAACTAAATTGCTTCATAAGGGTATAGAGGTCCACCGGCCGACTTGAGAAATCTACAATCAGGAAATAAAAATGGCTAAGAGGAAAAGAATATGGATCAGGGTCTTAATTTAATAAGTAAGAAAAAAATTGCCGACAGATTCCCTTTAACACTGTCAGAGCAGTGAGGCTACCATCACCTAGTGTGTGTCCCAGGGGAAACTAATGAAGAACACCACCAGCTTCTATCTAAGCAAACCCGCCTCCCCTTTCATTGTGTGATTTTCTCAGAGGAGCAAGAGAGGTTTTGAGCAGAAGGTTACCATGGTCGTTGAGAACTACAATCTTCATCTTCTTTATCTGCCACCTCTGGGTCACCACAATATTGTTAGAAATAATCCAGATCATCTGAGTAAGCATTTTATTCCAATTTAATTTGCTTATATTAGGGAAAAAAAGTTGGAAATGTAAGTTCCTGAGAGCTCCTTGCATATTTGAGAATTAGTGTCTCACAAAAAAAAACTTCAAATGAGTAAAGCAAAAATCATGTCCAACTTTAGGTTGTAACAATATGTACTTAGAGTGTGTTGTCTCTCAGCTGAAAAAATCTTACAAGGGTTTATGACGTAAGAAATTAGGGGCACTTCCTCTTTAAGTATGCAGCTGTGTTATACTAAAGAATGCGTGTGAATATTTTAGCGAGGAATATTCTTATCAAAACACAGCCGGGTATTAAGAGTCCGAACATTCAAGAGCAGTCACCTATTTAGTGCAATGACATGAAAAATGGAATTTATAGCCAAACAAAGATAAAGGTTTTGATTCCTCAACACTAATAGCATTGTCCGTGTCAAATTACTCGAAGAACAAGTCTAATAACAAGATTAGATCCAGACATAACTCTACGCTGTGCAATAAAAAGCTCGTTATGAGCAATGTCTTCAGATGTGTCTGTAATAACCACAAATCACTCGCAACAATGCCGGTAACCAGTGTCAGTCAGAGGACTGGGATTTTTTCTACTGGTACAGGACAATACTGTCTGATGCTCGGATTTGGTTGTGTATACTGAAAATACCAGTGCTTCGTTCTGTAGGCGGCTCAATGACCTTGTGTGATTGAGGAGCGATGTTTTCTTCTTGTTCTATAGGACTGTTATTTGCAGTATTTTTTATAGATTTTGAAAATAAATCTTTTCTATTTTTTTCATCATGCTACAATACAATTTTGTTTGCATAAAAGAATATTGGGGAGATAAGATCCCAGAATCCAGCAAAGCAAGTATAAAAAACAACCTACAAGGGTCCGTCCACACGATGAGTATTTCAAGTCGGAATCCACACATATTCTGACTTGAAATACTCCTATAAGTCCAAAAGTAAATCATCTCCGATGACCTCAATGGAAAATATGTTTTGTAGTTCATACAACGCCTATTTTTCCGGTCGGTTAGAGTTAGAAAAACTTAAAACATGTTTATTCTTTCGCCATATTCCACTTGGAGAATTTACTATTGAGGTCAATGGGGATGGCGGCTTAAAACCTAGCGTAAAAGGCTTAAAAAAAAATGTATGTCGTTTTGAATGTGGTTTCACGTCCAAAATCCTGAAGAAATGAGTGGGACTTGTTTTAAGACTGTAAAGCATATGACGCCATGAAATAGACCAAACATAGTCCAAAAAAGAATATGTTAGGTCTAAAGAACTTTATGGCTCCCCTACAATATATGTTGTAATACTTTTTTCAGGGTATCCCAACATATACTGAAAATTGGGTGCCAAAATGCAGAAAATATATGGCTTAACTTCAGGTCTAACTCTAGTATCTAAAAAATTAATGTACAGCACTTGGTTTTGCTTGAAGAAAATTTTTCACACATAATGTCCATCAATCATTCCAGATAATGTTCATGTTCATTGTAGAAGTGGACGTATGACACTTTGCAACATTTTGGTTTGAGAAAATATTTTTGGCTATGTTCACACGGCAATAATTGCGGGATGTGTTTTGCCCACAATTACGCCATGTGCTTGGGAGCATATACGCCGTGAATAACTGACATGTCACTTCTCTCGCCGCTCTGCGTATTGTGCGAGCAGGGAGAGGAGACGTAATCCACAGTTCTCATAGAGAACTGTGGATTACCGTAATGACTGGGAAGTATCTCGCCCCGTATTTAGCACAGTACAGCGCGAAATATGGGGCGTGTTTTGTCCCAGTTTAAGCCATGTGAACGTAGCCTTTCACGCAAGTCACTGCAAGGAAAGAGAAAAATTGTGATAAAAGAATTGGAAGATTGTTAAATAAAAATGAAGAGTTCAGAGTAGAAATAAAAATTAGAAAAATGACTAGAGGATGAGGAAAGGTATGCAGAAATAAAGAATATAAAAACATATAAAACATTTCTCAGGTAACAAAGAAGAAAAAAAATGTCAAAAAAGATGGTAGAGAGGGTAGAGAAGAATGTAGGGGATACATAGGAGGACATGTATAAACCAGACATTCAACTTCCTCTGTCGGGTTCAATCATGTAACTATAGTATCTCACAAGAGTGAGTGCACTCCTCAAAATTTTGTAAATATTGTATTGTATCTTTTCATGGGACAACACTGAGAATGACATTTTGATACAATGTAAAGTAGTCGGTGTATAGCTTGTATAACAATGTCAATTTGGTGTGCCCTCAAAATATCTCAACACACAGACATTAATGTTTAAACCGCTGGCAGCAAAAGTGAGTACACCTCTAAGTAAAAATGGACAAACTATGCCCAATTTGCCATTTTCCTCCACAGTGTTATGTGACTCGCTAGTGTTACAAGGTCTCTGATGTGAATGGGGAGCAGATGTGTTAAATTTGGTGTTATCGCTCTCACAATCTCTCATACCAAAGAACTTCCGGAGGACCGTAAAAAAAGAATTGTTACTCGAAATAAAGAAGGCCTAGGCTACAAGAAGATTGTTAACACCCGGAAACTGAGCTGCATGGTGGCCAAGACCATACAGCGGTTTAACAAGACAGGTTCCACTCAGTACAGGCCTCGTTGTGGTCAACCAAAGAAGTTAAGTACACATGCTCCATGTCATGTCTAGAGATTGTCTTTTCAAAATAAAAGTATGAGTGCTAGCAGAATTGCTGTAGGGGTTAAATGGTCTGCGGGTGGCCTATCAGTGCTCAGACCAGACTATGTGCACTGCATCAATTTGGTCTGCATGGCTCTCGTCCAAAAAAGAAGCCTCTTCTAATGGTGATGCATGGCAAAACCTGCAAATAGTTTGTTGAACACAAACAGACTAAGGACATAAATTACTGTAATCATGCTCTGTGGTTCAGATAGTGTCAAGCATGAGTGGTGGCAACCTGGGGAGAAGTACAAAGACAAATGTGTCTTGCCTGCAGTCAAACCTGATGGTGGAAGTGTCATGGGTTGGGGCTGCATGAGTGCTACCAGCTGTGGGAAGCTACAGTTCATTGAGGGAACCATGAATGCCAGCATGTACTGTAATATTCTGAAGCAGTGCATGACCCCCTCCCTTCTGGGCTGCAGGACAGTATTCTAATGATAATAATGATAACGGCCCCAAACACACCTCCAAGATGACCACTGCCTTGCTGAAGAAAATGAGGGTAAAAGTACTGGACAAGCCAAGCATGTCTCCAGATCTAAACCCTATTAAGCATCTGTGGGACATCCTCCAATGGAAGGTGGAGAAGCGCAATTCTCTAACATCCACCAGCTCCATCATGGTGGAGTGGAAGAGGATGTCAGTGGCTGCAGCTTTTGAATCTCTAGTGACCTCCATGCTCAAGAGAGTTAAGGCAGTGCTGGAAAATAATGGTGGCCACACAAAATATTGACACTTTGGGCACAACTTGTCCATTTTCACTTAGGGGCGTACTCACTTTTGTTGCCAGCAGTTTAGACACCGATGGCTGTGTGTTGAGTTATTTTGAGGGCACACCAAATTTACACTGTTATACAAGCTGTACACTGACTACTTTACATTGTATCAAAGTGTCATATCTTCAGTATTGTCCCATGAAAAGATATAATACAATATTTACAAAAAAGTGAGGAATGTACTCACTTTTGTGAGATACTGTATAAAAATAGGCCAAGGTACTGTAAGCATTGGCATAGTCAAAGTATCAAGAACATCTAGTAACAAATTATGTAATACAGCAAACTAATAATAACAGAGTAAACAATCAAAGAGTATTGATTGTCATCAAACAATATGCAGGTGTAAGTAATGTAGAAATGGAAATGATTTTAAAAAAGTTGGAGAATTGTTTTCGAAAATAGAAGCTTATCAAACTCACACAAATAGTCACAAAATAGGGAAAGCCCGGTAAAAGAAAGCAGTTACATAAAAGACAACGTTCACCTCCTTGGTCACAAATGGAGGGCATGTGTCAATCACTGAGATGAAGATGGCCATAGGCATGTAATTGATGGCACCCAAACTACTAGTCCTGACTCCACCACAGATTTAGGAA